>SWBT01000409.1:0-82885 GCA_005298045.1 Pleurotus ostreatoroseus | reverse complement strand
TCGCGGGCCGAGGGGCGCTGACGCATGCTCCTCGCAATTTCGGCGATAGCATTGCTATCTTATCGCGATCGGCCGCGATTTATCCTAATCCGGCTCCTCTCGCAAGGACCGAACGCTTTTTCCGACAGAAAGGCCGCGTGTGTGATATCGGCCCGACGGTCCGCTATCCCATTGAAGTTGAACTCGAGCAGTTGTTAGGAAGTATCACCGTTCCTTGGCGTATACTTCATATGACAAAACGATGCAATATGAAAAATCATATCATGGATATACATTTGTCAGAGAGCGAAAGTGTACGCCCCGGTACTCTATAGCGAATGAACCTCCTAGTAACTGGGCTGTACAGATTGATCGCTGGAAACAACTTTTCATTCATCATCTGACAAATCCACCGGCACATTCTTCCAATCAACCAGAGACGTCAGGTCATCTATGTATTCGCGAATATAATCGGACTGAGCTTGCAATTCTTCATCCCCAGTGAGTGTATCGAAATGCTTCTTGAACTCCTCGAAAGTGTTCGGAAGTTTCCTTGGCTGGAAGAGCAGTTCGAAGAAGTGTTCTCCAATACCGTCGTGCCAGCATCCCTCACATTTTCTAAGGACAAGATCGTAGGTCAAGCAGCAAATAGGAGAGAAGACACATACCGAGCCCTAAACCATCCAGCCACAGTACCGAGTGTCAAGTCTTCTAGGTGATCTCTAAGAGACCATCCGGGAATAAGGTCGCCGCCCCCTGATGCACGCAGAGCTGACAGGATCTCTGAAGCATGAAGGTCTGCACGCCCACTACATCAAGTGTTGAGCCATCGAACGCCGCTTAGTAGTTCACAGACTCACCCGTGCGAGATAGACCTGCAAACGTCCGCAGTGGTGACACCAAGTTTATTTTGCACATTTGGAAGGTCGTGTATGTTCAGCATTAGATTCATTCTTTTGATGGGTGGAAAGGTCGCAAAGGTACGAAAAGCTATCGGGTGTTCGAATAGTGGCTCATAGTTGTCTTCAGATTCTAGCTTAGACGGTCTAAAGGCTTCCAGGTACGGTCGTTCCATAGAATATACGGGGTCGCGCTTCAAGCCGTCGAAACAGTGAGACCGCCTGAACGTGATATACTTCAGCATTGTGGCCTGAGTACCGTCATAATAAGTGTAGCTGTTATCGCTGCTGACGTATTCGTTTAGAGCGCGGCCTAAACCGAGCTCAGGGTAGTGTTTGAGCCAAGGTCGCATAGCTCGCCCTAACAAAGGCCCAAATCGTGAAGCACGCCAGTTGGGATGATAGCCACTAATTACTCACTGTTCTTTTGAAGTTGTGCGCGACCACAGCAAACACCATCGCAGGTGTCAACGTGTTCGATGGCCTCAAATGCAATCTTCTTCCACGATAACGATGATTCAGACCCGTCGCAGATCTGGACGTAGCCGAGGCCGTTCATGAAGCACTGTATGCGCCAAAAATCTTCGTCGTGCCGCATGTCGTACAACGCACGGACGCTTTGCGAGACCCTGCAAAAATTAACGTGTGTCATGATATCAAATCTCCTGACGTTGCTGACCGCCATGTCGAGCAGTTCCGTTGGTAAACGGTCGAGAAGAGTTGGAGTATACACGTCGCTCATGTCAACTCAGTAGCAGATAAGCAACAAACTTAGGGAAGGCGAGAGTAGCAGATTCAATGGGCGCGGGTTTTGGTCGTAAGTCAAAGTACAAGTTCAACTTCGACGCGAACATAAATTCGGGATCGTGTCCATGGGCGCCCACCTCGGCGTTCTCGGCGTCCGCGCCTGAGCCCAAGCGGCAGCAGCGGCACGCTTTGCCTCTTGCTCCCTCCCACACCCTTCACTGCACCTCGCATATACCCCACACACTCAAATGGCGAGCAAAGCAACAAGGCTGCGCGTAATTGCTCTGTACAAGGAGCTGCACCGACTCGGTCGCGAGTACCCCGACCCTGCGTACGTCTTCCGAGACCCCTTATCGTGGTCACACGACGGGATAAGCTGACTTGAGCACGGCGAACTATAGGTACAACTTCCACGGTCGACTGAGAGGCCTCTTTGAGAGTGCGTTATGCACGTCGATTACGGGCGATGAACGCGTTGGTTGACTGTGATGAACGCTTTTTCGTTGATGAACGATAGAGAACAAGCATCTGACGGACGAGGCGGAAATTGAGAAAGCAATCAAGCTGGGGGAATACATTCGTAACGGTACGTGGTTTGCATTTTAAAAGTATCCAGAGTCTTATCGCTTCACTCTGCTCGTAGAAACTCTTGCTCTGTACAAGCTCCGCAAGTACAGACATTTGAAGCGCATGTACCCGGACCACTCCGTATTGGACCCATTCACCGACACGAACCCCGCAACGATCCCGGAGGTATCTCCCGAAAAGTAGCTTCGTTGGAAGGCTTCAATTATGGGTATACTGTATAGGATCGAGGCGTCTTGTTAGACGATCCACTCCACGAACATCCACCCCGCTGGCACGCCGAAGGCGTGTGTGCTGATGCCGCGCTGACTTCATGCGTACGCTGATACAGTCGCATGATCACCGTACTGTGCCGGAAGACTCCCAAAGCAACACGGAGGCAGGACGCCAGCAGAGAAGGTCGAGGCATGGGAGACGAGCAGGATAGGGCAGGTAAATGCTCGGCCGTAGGACAACACTCAACACCATCGTGCATATTTATGATGTTTCTTTCTGTGACTTACACTTTGGATCCTCGTATATCAATATTATACCCATTGTAGCACCAGGATATGTCGTGCCTCTTGGACACGTCGATCCATTGTCCGAGTGAGTTTCCAGTGTTAGACTCCGTTCGTACATAGGGCTAATTCTTCCCACAGGGCTGTAATGGATTGTTGTACACCGAACCGTAAACTTATTGCTTGTCCGAGTAGTGTTTCGTATGCTGTTTGAGCACGATTCAAACCTCTCACGGCTTCCCCACAGATACTTATCTCCTGGTAGCGACGGTCCAGTCTGTGTCGTATTTGTCTTCAGAGCAGTACCCAAGAAAATGGGCGCTCCCCACAACATCAAAATACGTGCTTATCGAAGAATCACAAGTATGGTCATAGTGGCGAGTTCCTCATATTCACGCGTAATCACGTATACGGCTGACCCTTCCCACAGACTCCATACAGAATATGTCATATCATGAACGGCCGACTTTACGAAGCTTGAATGCGTAGCTTTCTCTGCCGCGGCTTGTCCCATGTCCTGCAGAGAACGATCGGGAGGCCTAGCCTGAATCAGAGTCTCACGTAAGACTTCAGGACGGTCGACAAAAGCGCAAGTACGTGGCCTAAGAAATATCTCAAAAATTCGTCTTCAGCTCCAGACCAACCACTTTCTACTTGCGAAGTGGCAAACAAAGTTACGAAGACGCGGTGGGGCGGCGCGCAGCGGGGGCAGCGCGTCGGGAATTACCAAAAACGGCAAAGTCCGCGCACGGATGACATCAGCGGAGGGAGTGACGTCAGGAGTTGGCTAGCTCCTCTTCTCCTTTGGGAGGTGCGTCTTCTGCGCCAACTGGGTTTGATATAATACACAACCCCTCGTTCGTTCATCCTACTTAAACCTTTCGTCTCGCGTCCACCACCGCCGATACTCTCTCGCCCGCTCACACGCATTTCTTCCGCATTTTTTGACATCGTTCGCCATAAAATACAGCACCATGTACTCTATCGCCACCCGTGCTGCCCTTCGTCGCGCTGTTGTCGCCCCTGTGTCGCGCACCACTATCGCTGTACGGTACTCCAGCACGGTTCACGATAACGACCCTGAGGTGCGTAAATTCATCCTGTTGTTCGATACTATGTCAGCTTACGTTCCCGACAGACTCTTGAGAAAGAGAAGCACCGCAATCTGAACAAGGAACAGCACAAGACCTCCACCACTATCCACAATGCTCCAGGCTGGAACGAGTACCTTGCCAGCGCCTCGGAGGCCGCCGTGAAGGTAGTGACTATAGTTTCTCGTGCCTCAAGCTCTACTGAATCGCTTTCTTTATGTAGGCTGACCGCGCAGAGATCACGCCAGAGCAGCTGGCGGCCCAAACCGTTCAGCACGTCAGGGAGCGGCATCACGGCAATGGTACCGAGGAGCGTGTCGATGCCTACGAAGCTTCGTATGAACGCGACGAGACCACGGGCCCCCTACGAGGAGGTGTGAAAGAAGTCACGAAGACGATCAAGGAGAGGGTGAGCCAAAAGGCAAAGGAGATCAGTGGCAATGCATGAGTAGTGACACGGACTATTGTCTTGCAGGTTGTCCACAACGAGGTCCATGATATGCCCTGGCAGCAGTCTTTGTAGAATAGGCACATTGTATTTTTATCTCTCCATCAAGTCCAGCATGTCTTCTTTCAACGCAATCATATTTCTATAAAGGTCTTTGACCTGATCTGCGATATCGATCATAGCGTGCACTTGTTGCCTGCGGTCCGAGAGCTACAAGAAAGTGATATAATAGTGCAGTAGAAGCGAGACATACAAAATACGGTATCCTTCCAGAGTAATATATAATACAGCAGGTATAAGTGTCCGGGGAATCTATCTCATGCCTTTGCCTCTGCGGGCTGGCCCAACTGTGCTTGGAACACGTCGCGCACTGGGTCCTTGCCCGTGCGGTTGTGGCTGGATAGCAATCATCAGTTGTTGTGATAGAGATAGGTTATGAATACGACGTACTGCCAGATTCGCGCAAGCTGACCCAGGCCTGTTGAGCCTACGAAGAAGTTGACCTACGAAATGTAAGTAACGATCGGAGAAACATGATACGCAGACGACTTACAGCTGCCAAGCTGTAGTTCACTGGGGTAATTACGAAAGAGTATCGAACCCAGATGAAGCCCGTTGCGGTCAGGGCTATAAATCACGGTAACGTACGGGTAGGTCAGTGGATGGTAGAGGGTGACGAGGATATAGATGCTACGCACCAACATTCTGCGATACGCTGAGCTTCTCTGCTGGTCGTGCAAGGTCACGGATACCAGCCGCGACGAGACACCATTTCATTACTGGAGCCCAGAAAAAGACCGTCTTCGGACCTGTTGTTTCGTTAGTGACGGACAGTGCATTGTAGTTCGTAGGTTGGGTATGGGGAGGTCACAGCATCGCGGTTGACAAGCGGAGAGGAACGCCCGAGAAGTCGACAGAAGAAGAGATTTTCGTCAGCGTCTTGTTCACAAAAATACGACAACGAAACAGGCGAAGCAAGGATATGGATAGTAGCAGTCAAGGGTCGAGCAAGGAGAGGCACCCGCACGCGTATGTTTAGGCCGAGCGAAATGTGGGGAATGCGGGGGAGGACGGTTCTCGACCACGCGCGTCTGGGGCTAGGTTGGGCATTTTTCGCAGGGCGTGTTGACTCACCTGCAGGGTGATTCATGAACGCCTGGAACTTCGAGCCTGCGGCGGACGCTGCTGCTCCGGACATCGTGCGTGGCAGTGAGGACGGTGTGAAGGTACGGTGGTGGTGGTGGTTGTGGGAGAGAAAGGCGGGTGGAGGACGTGGGCCCGAGTCTGGCAATATTTGGGGCGTGGGCGCAACGCTTTGGCGCCTATTAGGCCGCCAGCGCCAGTCAGCGCGGGGACAGGCCCGAGCGAAGAGGAAGACATCGGACCACCTTTCATTGGTGCACCTTGCACAGTAAGTCTGCAAACTTTTCAGACATACCTCTTGAGCTTACTCTGGTCATGAAAAGCATTACGGAAGGGCTCTTCCGGCTGGAAGGGTTGTCCACGGCATCCCTCGAGATTGAAACAGGTGGCTGCATCGGAAGACAGCCCTGCTACGGTCCGTGGCGGATTTCTCCCGGCTCGCAGTCCACAGTAGCCATGAATTGGTCAGAAACTGGTGCTTGCTCAAGTCGACGGCATCAGCCAACACCAGTTTTGGACCTTATCACAGGCCAAGTGAATCCCAATCAAACCCGAGCTCTCACGGCATCGTCACAACGTTCGAACGAGACTAACAGCATCGAGCGTAGATCGGGTCCTATATCCTCACAGCACTGGAAGCGATGTCGCGGCCAAGCAACGACACATGTCCAATCAATAGAGCTCTACACAACACCATCATGATCTACACAGCGGTGGACGGCTATGCCTGAGAATGCTGCATTGATGCCGCCGTTGTATCATCTTTTATGTCGCCCTGCTGTGCTGGGGATCACTATTTGCTTCCCGCAGCACACATGGACCTCGCCAGACAGACCATGCCTCCTCCTAGGGGAAGACGTCTTGCACGGTACCTAAACGGTTCCGTGTGGGACCGATCTATGATGTGCTTGCTCGCATCCGCCAATATTGCCTCGTGCTGGTAAGTACATCAAAGAAATACTGTGATGATTTGCGGGGCGCAACGTTTTATAAGAAGCACGCGGAAGTCATCTCGAGGATCAAACAACCCTCCATGTCTTCCGCAAATGTTTCTGCTACCTTGACGTATGTCGCTTCTATATTCTGTGATGCTTCGAAGCTCATCTCTATACTTGCTTGCAGACTGCTTCCCAATTTCGCTGTCGGTGCTGCTGGAGGTACGCTTCACAATTCTTCCTTATATGCGGCCTCTCACTCGGCTATCTTTGTCAGTTCTCGTCTTTTACGACTACTTCATCACCTTTCGTCCCGAGGTCGATAATGTCTGGCGACGGAAATTCTCGGCTGCGTCCTTGCTGTTCATACTTAATCGCTACAGTAATTTATGCAAAGCGGTACTCAGTATCTATGGTTCCTGGAATTCTGCTTATGAGGTATGTAAGCGTGGCAATAACCTGTCTTCTACATAGCCGACCGAGTCGTGACAGACGCAAGTGTTTTCTCGTATTCTTCTCGAAATACCGTCTGAGATTTGTTATCTTGTCCAGATGTAGAATGGCCGAGATGTGGATCCTCGGTTTCAGTACCCTCGACAACTACACCATATCGAGTCAGTATCTCGTCTCGTCGTCAATTGTGCATGTAACATGCTGACAATGTATGTGCAGTCTTTAGCTCGCTGCACGCCTGGGCTCTCTGGGGCCAAGATTGGCGACTCTTCCTCCTCGTGTTGCCTGTTACGCTTGTGTACCCCACGCTTAACCTGGCGAGTCTGTTGGCTAAATAGAGCGTGGATCCATCTAATGCTCCTTGTAGTACCTCAACATCATGTCGTCCATCGGTGTAACGTTCGGCGGCCTCCATCTTCCACTTTCCGGATGCATGCTCCATAGTAAAGTGTCACACGAGCTACAATTCAGGTATGCTCCTACCTATCCTATTTCTGACACGAATCCTTACGAATATCGGTAGATGTGAGTACACAGCCAAGATTGCAAGTCTACGAAATGACTATATCCTATGGGTCACACAGTCTCCGTCGCGATATCATGCATCAACATCATCAGCCACCTCATCATACTCTCCCTCTCCTGGCTGAAGACCTACCATATCTATCGTATAGCGCGTCAAGCAAATTTTCAGCCAGCGGTCACATCCTACATACTTCGCGGTGGTAAGCCGATCTCAGCTCTTCAGCCATGGTCATTATTAACGCGAGTATTCTAGGAATCTTTTATTTCAGGTAAGCATAGTTAAGAGCTGCTCATGATCATCACAGTCTGAGTGATGCCATACTTCCAGTGTGCTCCTGACGCTCAACATTCTGACGCTAACGTTCGTTAAGACCGACAACGTGCGTCGCATTCTCACTCGTACCACTTAACATCCCAGTATTGAGGCGCCGCTCTGCCCACCACAAAGCGCATATCTGGATCGGTGGTCACCTTCACACAAACGTGCGTATTCCTTTCCCCACTGCCCCAGCCCCACAGTCGACGAACTCACCACTCACAAACTGACCTACCTCATCCACAGCCTTCCCTCCCTTCTTATCTCGCGCTTCATCCTCTCCCTGCGGGGTCTCCTCGCCAACCCGAACCCAATCGCCGATCCCAACTCCACGACTTTCACACGTATGACCTTCACGCGCGGTTCGCTGCGTTTTGCGCCGCGGGCTGAGGCTCTTGTAGGGTCCGGGGCGGAGGGCGACGAGGAGGACGAAGAGGGGAAGGACTTACAACTGGAGCCTATTCGTCGGTATGAAAGTACACGGCAAGGGGAGATGCACGTACTCGACGATGGCGCCGTCGAGGACGGAACGCTGTGCGCGAACAAATCAAGTGCTCAAGGCATATAAACCGCAATATCCTTGCCATAGATATTACGGACGATAGCCCGCTCGTGCTCGCGCTGGGGCTGCTGGCAACTCTGCAAGTCAAAACCGTGCGCCTAGACCTGGTATAACAGTTCGATCTCGCGGACTCCTACTTAGTATTGAATACAGGTAGAAATGGTATTGAGGTCGCAGATGAATGTGCACTTCAGACTCGATGAGATGGCACCGTTCACCTTGGAAGGGAGCGAAGGACCAGTCCGAACCAGATTGATTTTTATGCGACCGGACAAATGCCTTTCGCAGCGCAAGTTCGACTCCTGTTGTTGCCACCCTTCAATGGAGAAAGCTGACCTGGAGCTACACAGTCTTCAGAATGGTCTAGCGCAGCCTACAAGATCAACAGAGTTCCGTGACTTCTGATAATGGCCCCCTAGAGTCCCTGGCGAATATTTACGTGTACTTTAGGTTGGACGAAATGTTACCGTTCGCCGTGGAAGAGCGGAGCCGAAGACCCTATTCCTCTCAACTTCAGTTCGACCCCAAGACAAGCGCTCTCTACTTGAAGCACAAGTTCGACTCCTGTCGTTGACACATACTGCATATAATGTGGTAGTGTTCTGCCTGTCTCACAGTCTCCAGAGTACCCCGGCGCAGCTGGCAGGATTAACAGAGACCGGGCGCTATTTATCAAATCCTAGGACGCCAGCGCCACGCTCAAATCACCGCCACACCATGTCTAGCCCCAGCCTGACATCGTACCAGCTCGAACTTGCCAGAGACCGTCACCCCCCTACATCGACATGTCAGAGAAGGAGACGCAACACATCGATAGTACCCTCGTTCTCGACTCAGACCTCGACTCTGTCGAGAAAGCTGTAGGAGTAGCTCAACAGGACACATCTAGTGAAGAAAAGAGCGAACCTTCCACGACGCAGAAGGTCAACGATGGCCTTCTGAGAACGATCTTTTGCACCTTGGCGAATATCTTGTGGGTCTTATTGCCTCCTCCTACGAACTCAAGAATGATGTCAATCCACGTGTGACCTAACTACCACTGCTAGTCCCTTATTCTTCTTGGCCAACAATGGTGCGAAGATGGACGAGCGACCGACTGTCCAAGAGGTGTTCATCATAGCTGGTTTATGGTCCTGTATCCTCTGTATTTCGGCCCTCCTCCTGTGGATTCCACTCTATGTACTCAAGAAGCGCGAGTCTGGATGCTCGGAGCACTTTGCGAACGTGAGTCTCAGGCAGCATTGCCATCATATAACGCTTGTTCAGGAACTGATATATGCTCATGACCAGTTCATTTCCTCCCACCGCTTGGCACATTGGTTCCTCGCATCCCCACGTGCATGTCTTATTCACAGGTAATACTGGTGTTCTACACGCTCATGAAACTGGAGTTGCAGCTAACGATTACATTTACAATATAGCTGGGGTGCAGCTATCCTTATGTGGTCTTTGGTTCTTGACCGGCCCTTGGCTGCGATAGAGCTATCGGCATATATGCAAAGTCAATTATACTTCTATGCCGGCGCCCTCTCGAACTTTCCCTTATTTTACGTCGTGATGATACTCCTGAACTTTGGTCGCTGCTCAGACGACGCGGAGTGTCACAACCATGTGGACGGTCCACCGACGAAGTCCTTCTTACAGCGTCTTGCTGAAGCTCATCGCCATTAGTTTGGAGTAACATACAGTTGCAGTGACCTGTATAGGCTGGTTTGTCCTGCACTCATCAATTTGAGAAGATTGGCTTGCCGGTAGCGACCTCATGCTGCACTTATGTATCAGCTGGTATGCGAACCTGGCAACGATGTAGACATACCTGAGCTGGGCTGTTCCCTTGTGAGTCTTCCGGCGCATGTGTCTTCATTCAAGCCGTAACGGCGAGGCCTGCAGGATAGGGAGAGTATGCTCAGGTTCATTCCCAACGATCAGCAGTACCTTATGTGCACTCAAGGCTGAACGAAATGTTACCGTTCACTGTGGAAGAGCGGAATCATATGTAGGCCCTGGCATCATTCAGCAGCCAGCTCAACTTCAGTTCGAACCCCGCATATAATGTGTCAGTGCTCTGCATGGGCACCACCGTCTTCAGAGTAGCCTGACGCAGCCGGTAGGCCCAACACGGACAGTGATGGCTATTTGGAACCCAAACCCTAGAACGCCAGCGCCACGCTCAAATCACCGCCGCACCATCATGATGCTCCAGCCCCAACCTTACATTGAACGAGCTCGAACTTGTCAGAGACCGTCAACTGCCATACATCAACATGTCAGAGAAGGAGACACAACACATCGCTAGTACCCTCGATCTCAGCTCAGACCTCGATTCTGTCGAGAAAGCCGTGGGAGTAACTCAACGGGACACATCGATCGAAGAAAAGAGCGAACCTTCCACGGCGCAGAAGGTCAACGATGGCCTGCTGAGAACGATAATTTGCAGCTTGGCGAATATCTTGTGAGTCGTATTGCCTCCTACAAACTCAAGAATAATGTCAATCCACGTGTGATCCAACTATCACCGTGACTGCTAGTTACTTCTTCTTCTTGGCCTACAATGGTTCGAAGATGGACGAGCGACCGACTGCCCAAGCTGTATTCATCATAGCTGGTCTGTGGTCCTGTTATCTCTGCATCTCAGCTCTTCTCTTGTGGATTCGGCTCTATATACTCAAGAAGCGCAGGTCTGGATGCTCGGAGCATTTTGTGAACGTGAGTATCC
This sequence comes from Pleurotus ostreatoroseus, assembly GCA_005298045.1. Classification (NCBI taxonomy): domain Eukaryota; kingdom Fungi; phylum Basidiomycota; class Agaricomycetes; order Agaricales; family Pleurotaceae; genus Pleurotus; species Pleurotus ostreatoroseus. The sequence continues at coordinate 71,986 of SWBT01000409.1, read as the reverse complement.
GGCAGCAGCGCTATTACGGTTCCATAGGAACTAATGCATAACCATGGATAGTTCATGTCCACTCATCGCTTCGTGTACGGGCTCCTTGTATCTTCCTGTGCTTGCGCTATCTACTGGTACTAGTATTCCACACGACCATGCATTTGGAGCTCAAACTAACGATCATAATAGCTGGGGTGCAGCCGCCCTTATATGGTCTTTGGTTCTCGACTGGCCCTTGGCTGCGATAGAGCGACTGGCATACATGGAAAATCAGTTATACTTCTATGCCGGTGTCCTCTCGACTGGGACCTTATGTTACGTCCTGATGATACTCCTGAACTTCGGTCGCTGCTCAAACGGTGCGGAGTGCGACAACCATGTGGATGGCTTACCGCCGAAGTCCATCTTACTGCACGTCGTGGAAGCTATTGCACCCGGCCATCGTCGTTAATTTGGAGTAACATATAGTTGTAGTGACTTGTATGGACAGGTTTGTCTTACTCTCATCAATGTGAGAAGCTTGAATTGTCGATAGCGACCTCATGCTGCGCTTGTGTATCGGCTGGTATGCGAGTCTGGCAACGATGTCAACATGCGTGTGCTGGATGCGTTGCGCATTGTTCCCCCGTAGAATGTCTGACGCATGTGTCTGCGTTCAAGCTGCGACGGTGAGACCTGGCGGACTAGGTGAGCATGCTGTTCATTCGCAACGATCAGCAGCGGGCAGCACAATGCGTGATGCGTACGTCAACCATTTGAAAACGCCTGTGTGCTTTTTTGTTCTGTATGGGAAGGTTCATATTTAGGCATGTCTTGAAGGTGGTTTCTGGGTCCCTAAGTGGAATATTAGGGGAATACAGGACATCAGTAAGGACAGACATAAACTTTGGGCACGGAGCTCCTCCAAACGACAATGGCAGACACAGTGCCTTGCGTCTTCTTTCGCTAGTATGACTAGCTGATCGTCGCGAAGTCGTGAATTCGTCACGCTACATTCGAAATACGAACACGGATTTAGGACGTTCGTTTCGAAGTGGAAACCTGGGAATTTAGAGCGTCAGCAGCTCTTTGGTAACCAGTTATCGCACACGGAGCCTCACCTTTGCTAAATCGGTACCGGTTCGACTTGAGGGCCCTTCCAAAGGAAGCTTATCAGCGTACGACAGGGGAAGATCTAAGGAACGATCACAAAACGAGGATCCACCTGCGCCACATCTGGTGCCAAGACAGGCAGTATAAGTACGTGCACACGATCCGAATATTGCTGTGAGATGAGATTGAAGCTCAAGCGTCTACAAGCACACGAGTTGTATTTGACAGGCATGCTACGGGATAGTACATCCGTTGGACATCTGTATAGGACCAAGCCAGACACACGTTAAATTATTAGAAAACGCGTACTCAATCCTCATCCCATGGGGATAGTTCATGCGTACTAGATCATGACAACCAAGTGTCAAGAGTATCCTAAGGTATCTAGACACCGGGTCGAGACCAGGATAAATTAAGCAATAAAAACGCGTCGCCGACTGGAGGGTGCGCGCACGGACAAAGACCAAACGAGACAGAAGGGTATAGGAGGGTGGTGTCGCATTTGTGTGACGTTTAGATGCCGACGACGAACGCGGCGGCGACGGCCATGACGGTCATGGCAGACATGCTCAGCGTCTGGAGGGCCGAAGCACCAGAGGAAGAGCCGAGCCCGAAGGGGTCGTCGCCGGCGTTCGCAGCACCAACGGCAACGGCGGCGCCAGAGGAGGACGTGGCTGGCGCGGCAGCAGTCGGCGAAACGGCGGCAGTATCGAAGGTAGCGGCGACGGTAAGCCTAGCGGGGAGTTAGCCACTAGATTGCATCTACGCGTATACCACTTACGCAGTGAGCGCAGAATCGTCTGCAGCAGCCGATGAGGAAGCCGCGTCGGAGGCAGCTGCTGAGGAGGACTCAGCTACAGAGGAAGATGCCGTGGAGGAAGCGGCAACGGATGAGCTGGAAGACACAACAGGCAGGCAGGATGAGTCGTCGCTAGCAGCAATGGTAATCTATGGGATTTTTGGAGTCAGAAACCAGGAAATTCCAGTCGTGTGAAACTTACGGCGCCGCTCCAGGCCTCTTCACCGTTAGCATCCTGAAGGGACAGTTCCACTTGGGTACCAGCCGGGAGAGTCGCTTTCCAAGTCATGGAAGTGCCATTGTGGTCGCCAAGGTCCGCGCTTTGATGAAATTGAGCTAAATATCGTCTATAATAGAGAGGGACGTGACTCACAGCATAGAGTCGCAAGGGTCATCAGGAGACACAAGAATCAGGTTGTAGGGAGCTTGAGTCCCGGACCAGGTGACGTGGACGTCCTGGCACTGTAAATATATCCAGAATATCGTCAGAAATGCGTATCTCCTTGCTAGAAGCTGAACCGGACCTGGGTGATGGCAGGGGTGTCGATTGTGAACTCGGAGCGGACACCCCGGATGGCGAGGGAGGAAAAGAGCGCGACGGAAAGGACTGTGGTGAACATTTCGGTAAGTGCTGTACAAGAGAGCGTAAGGTGGAGCTATAAAGCCCGGTGGAGTGAGGACCTGGAGGTAAAGGGATGGAAGAGGTGAGGCACACGGACGATGGTTGCGATGAAAAGAAAAAGGGTACGAAAGAGCGACGGTCGGTGATCCCAACTCCGCTCGCTACCATACCGGGCCGTTGTCGGTCAATTCAAACCCAGACCATACCCGCGTTGACAACAAAAGAATCGCACTCAGCTCAGTCAAAGTCAGTGCATGAACAACCGACAGTGAATTGTGTGCTCTACCGAGCTTCAGAGTGCAGTTCATTGTCCCCGTGTTCCGTGCAGCGTCTGGGAACAATGCTCAGCGTCACTCCGCGCACCCTCACTCAGACGAAGCGCTTGTCGAAGCCGCGTCTTGGCAACCGCCCGGCCTGTGACGCTGTAACGTTTCTAGGGAAAATAATTCCAGTGCCGAGTCACCAACTCAACACACACCCAAGCATGCGTAACGTAGACATAACATCAACTTCACGTTTATAGTCCGTACATAACGACATCGTACAAGACATAGCACGCTGTCGCATGGTTTCATAGATAATTACGAGTGTCCATTGTCCATCGAACGAATGTGCGAGATCAGCTCGACTTAAATGAGCCTAAACAATGTCATGAACATCAAGTCAGCTTTCTGTCTTTCAACGTGATATGGAATGATACGTACGAAGAGCTTGCCGCAGCCGCGGAAGTGACGAGCACAGAGCTTGCGACAGCCGAAGTTGTGGGGGCAGACGAAGCCACTGCGATAGACGTTACTTCGGATGACGATGCGACCGCGATAGACGAGATGGCGGAAGAGGATGCGAATGCGATAGACGAGATTGCGGAAGACGAAGCTACCGCAACGGACGAGTCGGCAGAAGACGAAGCTACCGCAACGGACGAGATGGCGGAAGACGAAGCCACCGCGATGGAAGAGATTACGGAAGACGAAGCCACGGGCAAGGACGAGAAGGCTGAAGAGGCCACCGCAATAGAGGAAACTACGGAAGCTGAAGTCACGGCAGTGGGGTAGGGCGCGCAGACCGTCACAACATACACGCTGGAAGGCGAAGCCGATGCAGTGCCGATAATGCTGGCGGTGCTCGTAACGTTGTTGAAGAAGCTGGTGGGCTCGGAGCTAGAGACCGCGAACGTAGCGGACACCGTCTCGCTGTTGGAGATTATGGTAGGGGAAACGACCGAACCACTCTCGCTGGTGAACGCCCTCCGGGCAAGGCTACCACTGGCGACGGCGCTGCTCTCCGGGGAAGACGAGGCGAAGGCGGTAGTCTCCGGGGAAGACGAAGCAACGGCGCTGGTCTCCGGAGACGACGAAGCGAAAGCACTGGTCTCTGGAGAGGACGAGGCGAACGCGCTGGTCTCCGGTGAGGACGAAGCGAATGCGCTGGTCTCCGGGGAGGACGAAGCGAACGCACTGGTCTCTGGCGCAGACGAGGCGGTGGCGGAGGCGGACTCCTCACTGACCGGGGTAGCGGACGCCGTGACCGCAGTGCCTGAAACAGGCGCAGAGGAGCCTACAGCAATGCTGGAATAGACCGACGCGGAGCCGCTGATGGGCGTCGCGGACACTGTGATGGGCGTGCCGACGACGGAGCTGAAGAACGTCGGCACAGCCGAGCCAGTGACGGTGTACGTGATGGGGTAGCAGATGCTGGAGGGCTCTACCGTGCCGGTCGCGAAGAAGCTCGACGCCACACCAGTACCAGTTGCGAAGACGCTCGATACCACACCGGTACCGGTTGCGAAGACGCTCGATGCCACGACGGTACCGGTCGCGAACACGCTCGACGCGACGCCGGTGCCAGAGGCGTAGAGGGTGGTCATGCCGTGGGAGGACGCCCTGCAATCAGTGACGAAGTGCTCCTTCGTCACCGTGACCGTCTTCGTGACCGTGTGTTCACGGGAGTGCGAGTGGGGGAACTCCGAGGAGACGTCCGAGCTGTAGATAATGGACGAAGGCTCGCTCGAGACGAACGAGCTGACGGTGGTAGGTTCGCTCGAGATGAAGGAGCTAAACGTAGTGGGCTCGCTGGAGATGAAAGAGCTGACCGTCGTAGGCTCGCTCGAGATGAAGGAGCTGACGGTGGACGGCTCGCTGGAGACGAACGAGCTGACTGTCGTTGGCTCGGACGACGGCTCAGCCGAGCTGAAGATGATGGAAGACGGCGCAGCTGAACTGAAGATAATTGAAGACGGCGCAGCTGAACTGAGCTCCGAGGTCCCAACGGCGACAGACGACGGGGTCTCAGAGGGAGCGGAGGATACAATAAAGGATGAGGAAGGTTCAGCGGACACGACATCTACGCTGGAAGACTAATAAAATCACAGCGTCAGCCGGGAACATATCTAACAAAGAACGAAAGACTCACAGCGAGAGGACTCGCCAAAGCACTACGAACAGTCAAAGCGGCGATGACGCCGACCGCGGGGAATACGTTGAACATTTTCCAATTACTGGCTGTGAGCACGCTATAACGAAGAGAGACGAAGAAGAGAAAGCCGCTGCAGAAGCCTAACGGCCCCCGGCGTACTTATATACAGCAGGGCGACTCGCCTAAGCACTCTGAACATGCAAGGTGGAGAAAGAACTTCGGCAGCACCGGCAAAGGCTGTGTGTACGGCGTGCGTAGAGCGTACAGACACCCAGCCAACTGAATTGATGTTCTCGGCCGATGACCGTTGTAAAACGCATTGCAAACGAAGGACTTACGTTCGCGGGGCCAAATCGCCGTGCGTCGGGTCCGCAGTCGAGTTAAAGTCTGCGAGCGGCCAATGGTGGCTTGAGTATCCATGAACGCGCACACGTGGACCTACGTGACACAGTAGATATGTACAGAAATCCCCTCGCGATACTGCGCAGGGAGCTGATCCTAGGTACCGGTAACTACAGCTTAGATTTGCCTTTGAATGTGGCGAGCATGGTCCTCTTCGTAATCCTAGAGAATATTTGGATCAACCTGTGCTGATCATTCTATAACATTGCTTACCCGCCATGTTGGACAGCAGAAGGTGTCTCTCTAACGCCTTCGACTGCGACGCGTTCGTCCGCGGGAACAAAGTCCCGCTTCCCAGGGCCCACATAAACCTGGTCGAAGGCGATGCAAAATATCAAGTCGCAGCAGCGATCAGCATAGTGTAAGAGACGTCGAAACCACAAATGAGGATTACCTGACGGGGGCGCCAGATCTTGACACCGCCCTCTTGCAGCATCATCTGTCGCCAGTGGGCAAGCCACCCGACAACGCGTGGGACGACGAAGAGCACCGGAAAGAAATCCAGCGGGAAGCCTGGACATACGGTACGTTAGCACAGCATGCCGCAGTCGACGCGCCTGTACGTACCCATGGCTCGATAAATCAGGCCGCTAGTTCAACGAAAGGGATGTCAATGTTAGCGAGCGGCCTCAGATGGGCTTGGCACTAGATTCGTACCTCCTGCGAAGGCATGGATTAGATTCGGGCTCGGTGGGAGTCGTATACACACGTGGTAAGCGCGACATACCAGAAGTCCACATTCGGCGCCAGCTTGCGCTTGATAAAATAATCATCCTTCATCGCGGCGTCATGGAGGGCCATCGCCGTCTCGAGTAGTTCATCTTTACCAGTACTAAAAGCTTGTTGTGACTAGATAATTGGTCTGCGGTACGCTCAACTCACACTTGGAAGACCTCGTCGGCGGTCTTGCGCACGATGAACGACCTCGGGTCAGACTAAGCAACCATGGGGCTTCAATCAGTCGCTCGTGAATCCATGCGGCAGGTTCTACTTACTGTCTTGTACACGCTGTGGAGAAACAATATCAGGTCTGACCCTCCGTTAAACTTCGCGGGGTCCCCAAAGGAACTTACCGGTGCCCGAACCCAGAAAGCGTCTTCTCTCTCCGCTTCACGGCCTCTATGAACCCAGGCACGTTCTCTGGCCTGACACATGACTGTCAATCTTCCCGACACGCAAGGAGCCGAGGTTGCTCACTTTCCGATGGATATAAGCATACGGATGACGGCCTCATTAGCCCCTCCGTGCAAGGGCCCACTGACGACAGATAAGGCACTTGCTCTATATGCGGGACACAAGCACTGCACTTACTAGAGTGATGCACATCCAGCTCTTCATTCCGCAGCAGTAGCGGGCAAGTTAGCCCTAGTCGTCTACACGTGTGAATGAAAGAACGCACGAAATCGCTGAATACGGATCAACTAAGGAGCTTCCAGTCTGCAGCACGGTAGTGCACGAGGCGTTAAGTTCGTGGTCAGCATGGATAAGGAACAGGACGTCTAGGGCTTTCTCCAAGACGGGGTGGGGCTTGTAATTCTCTTCGCCAAGATGGTCCATTTGGTAGAGGAAGCTGATGAGAAGGTGAACTTATTTTTCAGGATCCCAAATGGTCAATGCTTCACTCACGAGCCCGTGTAACTCAATCCCGGCGGGGCTGTGACAAATTCACGTCCTTGACGGACTCTGTACGCCATGCTGTACACCGCGACGTGAGCTTAGCCGAGTCAATGGTACTGGTATTCGTGACACTAACGCAGCAAGAGTTGTAGCTTTGCCGATTAAGCGATAAATCTGACGGTCCATGGTTTCCAGGGACTCCTTGTCTCCTTTGGTATAAAGACGCTGCCCTGTACGCCACAATTACAAAGCTAAGGTACGGCCCACTATCGCATGACATGAAGGCCCAAGCTCACCTTGGAGGGAAGGGTTGGCTTCCGCATAAAAAGAGCCTAGCATGGCGAAGGCGCTAGTGAGCATACTCATCGGATGCGCGTCGTAGCTGGCATGGTTGATGAGTCGATAACTTCGGGAATGGGTGAATTACACAAAGACCGACCGGAAGGATCGAAAGAATAGCTCTGTGTCCGCATGGACCACCCCATGCCGAAAGATTTCTGTCTCCCAGTGCCGATATTGTTCTGGAGTCGGAAGGGATCCATAGATGAGTAGATAGGCTGTCTCCAGGTGGGAGGAACGTTCTGCCAGTTGCTCGATGGGGTATCCTCTATGCACGAAATATGTCAGCCTTCCAAAAAGCGCGCTTGACTTGGATTAATTGACCTGTATCGCAGGACTAGGTTCACGGAAGTTTCCCGTCACGTTTCGCAAATGAAGGCAAGCGTTCACATACCTCCAGCATCGCCGTCTATGTAAGTGATCTGGCTCCTCATAACGGCGGTATTCAAGAACCCTTTGTCTTGTACGCGAAGCCCCTTCTCGGTTTCATTCTCCGGACGCTCCCCCGGTTTAGCTTGGGCTTTCATGACCTTGAAGGCGTTTGCGTCGATTGCATTGTCTACAATCCTAGCAGGAAGTCAGTGGACCGTCTCTCGCATCCGTAGGTCTTGATACACACGGGATATCATAAGTCCTCCCAGTACGATTGTCGTGTACAGTTAAGGAATCCTTTGAGGTGTCATTGCGCACAGATTGACCCATGGTTCCTATGCTATGTAACGCGCTGCAGTCGACGGTGAATGATGAGGGGAAGAGGTCGGGGGAGAGTACACGGACGCCTCCCCATGTTTGGGTAATTGAGCCGACAGTGCTTGGGGCAACACGCGAACATCCACTAGCGCGTACGATTGACTTCGGGCGTAATCACATGGGAACAGGGACGCGAGTGACTAGCGCCCACTGGGCGTAACACAGCGATGTGCATCCCAAAATCACACTGAAATCCCGCATTTCATGCACTGAAAATATCTAGAGCGCGAAGCATAATGCTCATGGGGGGTAGCTACGTAGCAGGTTCAGTACTCTACTGAATTATGATCATCCAGGTCAGAATAAAGTAGAAGAGGCTGCGAATTCAAACAAATATAAATGAGCGAATCAGCTTGAACAACTGGTACACTTACAGTAAGGGGTATACCGCTAGCACAATACGTTGCTGCTCAATTTTAGTACCATCCAGGAAATTCATCGAAGCTGTGGACGATATATAAGCTCACGCACCATAAACAGATTTTCGTGCAACGTACCCCACATGCACCAGGCCCACGCAGCAAGAGCTACAGGGACGCGGACGTAGATGAGATGAACGAACGTCGAAACAAAGGCTGCGACGTTTAGCGGGGCGACGCAATATCCGAAGACACAAAGACCCTGGAAGAAAGACCTAGACGTCGTGTTAGCCATGATACGCTTTTAGGCAATTCTAATCCATACACTCTGCCTCCTAGAAGCTATCGAGAAGATAAGTAATGACATTTCAAAAATGCTACTGCCAGGCGCACCTTAGCTTGAATGGTCACAACAAGCGATCCTACGGAGATGATGGCTACTACGGTGGAGAATACACCTAAAGCCTGTGACGGCGGTGCCTGTACGGACTTCTCAGCACCGCCTAGAGGGTGACGCTACGCAGTACTCACATTCACGCTCAGCAGAATGCCTAGAAGGAGACATAGAACTAGCGGTCCCCATAGATCCCAGTCCCTGCGAAAGCCGTGAGAGCGCACTTTTACAGCATCATCAGAGACATTACCTCAACACTTCTCGCGTTGAGCCTCCTTTCGGCGGATACAAAACTTGCACAAGTTTCGTGTATATGGAGAGCAGATCACGGCCCTTTGGCAACCAACATTGTAAGTACAACGCATAATCAAACAATGCACCACTTACAATGGTGGTTGTGATAGGCTCATCCAAAGTGTCTACGCCGGTGTAACTGCAAGGGCTCGCGTGAGTACCAGAGGACAGGCTCCGTAAGACGGGCGTACCGAGTCTCCACCTGAACGCCGCCTACGGTCCTTCGTGACGCGCTGGATGGGTTATTCTGAGTACTCCCGATGTTTCCGGAGAGCTGTGAGCGAGAGTAATTTCCACCAGTAGGCGTGGCCAGCTGGTCTGTCGCGCGTCCCTTGCCTTTGTCGACGACGGATGGCTGAGGACTTGGAACGACAGCAGGATGGGAGAAGCCTGGGATGTTTTCCTCGTCGAGGTCGTCATCGTCGTCTGAAGGAACACGTAGTGGATGAACGCTTGACCAGGCACCTGAAACACGCTTTGGACGAACCTGCCTGGATGAACTGTGAGGTCGACGTCAAGGGCGTAGTCATGCTGTCTTCTGGCCGTTCCATGGTCGCAATACGGTTAGCTGGACGGAGAGCCTGAGGTTTGTAGGATGTCCAAGATGTCCAAGTCTTGCACGATGTCCGTCGCCGCTGTCCGCAAGCATCAGCGTCTATATATGCCACGTGTGCCACGTGTGCCACGTGGATTGTAAGAGCGCTGCACTGACGCGTCGCGCGTACGCAGAGCTCGACGCTCATCGACCTCTTACTAGCTGCCTTCGTCTTGAGTGCCTTCGCCCTTCATATACATCACACCAAGATCGTTTCATTGTCTTAATTAACTATGGTACGCTTTTGAGGCTCATAGTCACAAGGCATGTTCTGAGACTGAGTACCTTGCAAGGGTAACGCACCGTCTGGCATGGGCCCCGGTGCAGGCCAACCAGGCCAGCAACCTGGGAAGGACGAGAAGAAGGACCAGCAAGCTCAGAAGAAGAAATGGGAGCCTCCAGTACCCACCCGTGTTGGCCGCAAGAAGAAGAAAGGACCATCCGCCGCTTCGAAGCTTCCGCCAGTGTACCCAACCACTCGGTGTCGACTAAAGCTCTTGAAGATGGAACGCATTAAGGACTATCTGCTCATCGAGGAGGAGTTTATTACGAACCAGGAACGGCTGAAGCCTGAGTCTACATCGCAAGACAAGAACGAGGATGACCGGACCAAGGTGGACGACTTGCGAGGCTCGCCTATGCAAGTCGGTACGATGGAGGAGATTATTGACGATGATCATGCCATCGTCAGCACACCTAACAGTCCCGAGTTCTACGTCTCAATCATGAGCTTCGTCGACAAAGACCTGCTAGAGCCTGGCTGCACGGTCCTTCTCCATCACAAGACTAACGCTATCATCGGTGTATTGCAAGACGACACAAATCCCATGATTAACATCATGAAGCTTGACAAGGCGCCCACGGAGAGCTATGCGGATATTGGTGGACTGGAACAACAAATTCAGGAAATCAAGGTACATGTTTCTGTACAAATGCGGACGTCTTACTTACTCTGGTACAGGAATCTGTCGAGCTGCCACTGACACATCCCGAATTGTACGAGGAGATGGGTATCAAGCCTCCAAAGGGTGTCATCCTCTATGGTGCACCCGGCACGGGCAAGACTCTGCTCGCGAAAGCTGTTGCGAATCAGACCTCTGCCACGTTCCTGCGTATTGTCGGCTCCGAGCTCATTCAGAAATACCTTGGAGATGGTCCCAAGCTTGTGCGAGAACTGTTCCGTGCCGCAGAGGAGCATGCACCAAGTATCGTCTTCATTGACGAAATTGATGCCGTTGGTACGAAGCGGTAAGTGTCCCTTATTGAGCTGTTCATTCGTTCACTGGTGTTAACTGAGTATCTCAGTTATGACTCGACGTCGGGAGGCGAGCGTGAGATTCAACGTACCATGCTTGAGTTGCTCAACCAGCTGGATGGTTTCGACACGCGCGGGGACGTAAAGGTCATCATGGCTACGAACAAGATCGAGACTCTAGACCCCGCACTTATCCGTCCAGGGCGTATCGACCGCAAGATTGAGTTCCCTCTACCTGACATCAAGACCAAGCGACACATCTTCAAGTGAGTGCTTTCATGAAAGTGCTATGGCTTTTATCTCAATGACATATGTAGACTGCATACTTCTCGGATGAGCCTCGCGGAGGATGTCGACCTGGAAGAATTTGTTACCGCGAAGGACGATCTTTCCGGTGCAGACATCAAGGCGGTTTGCACTGAAGCTGGTCTCTTGGCGCTAAGAGAACGGCGGATGAGAGTAACGAAAGCAGACTTCACGGAAGCTAGGGAGAAGGTCTGTGTTAATTCATCGACGTATACAGCCGGGTACTTACTCTGTTACAGGTGCTGTATCGCAAGAACGAGGGTACACCCGAGGGTCTCTACTTGTAGTCTTGTCGTTGTATATGTTAGCGTAGCCCCTTATTCCTATTTCTTTGCTAAACCTCCGCGCTATCCTTGTTGGTCTGTTCATTGCCCTCACTTCCCATATCGTTGAAAGCTGAGCGCCGTGAATTGCGGCCTCACGAAACGGATCGATGACGCGATGACACACATTAGGCGCCCCTTATTCGCGGCTTACCGTCCCGGGCTAGCCGATGCTGCTGAGAAACTTGCCTGCCGAACCTGTTCTTGCGACTCACCACCAACACGACTGCTCGTGAATTACGCAGACAGCATGGCCCTTAGGATTGGATACGGTGCGAACTCTCTTCCTCCTGCAAAGGTTTCATTCAATAATATCATCGTGCCTACAGTCCGCGAACATTTCTCTTCCCCGTTACTACAATACGCGGAAGCAGATGGAGGAAAGACGTTCACACTGGTGGAATGCCCTAGTAAGCCAATCAAATCACTAGCCTGCAAAACTCAACGCTGAACGAATAGGTGGAACCGGACAGCTGATCTCTAGACTGTCCAACGACGAGATCGACGTCGCCATGTAAGTCTTACCTGCTCTCGACGAGACGGCCGGCTCATATGCCACAGCGCTTTGACAGACCCCCTAATATCTGGTATAGCGAAAGGATCGCAAGCATACAAGCTGGTTGGCAGCTACGTTACTACCTCGCTCAACTGGTATGCCACCGACGCTTCAGTGTACGGGACCCTCATAATCCGCTGTGGCTAGGGCTGTGATTACGGGGAAGAACACAAAATACCAGGGTATCAGTGACCTGAAAGATACCACTATTGGAATATCACGCTATGGAAGGTAGGCCCATTTGACTTCCTGCATATAGCCCGTGCTGCATCTCAATCGTCTTTTGTAGTGGCAGCCAAACTATGGCATACGTGATGGCATTACAGCAAGGATGGCCTACCGAAAAATTGGAGTTCAAAGGTATGTGTGCATCGCAGCTGTTCACAATCCCGCTTCTGACTTGGTCATCTAGTGAACAATGACATCCACGGCCTGATAAGCTCGGTCAACGACGGATCGACCAGCGCATTCATGTGGGAATGGTTCACTACGAAGCCTTACGTGGACGCAGGCGATGCACGCTTCGTAAGCCCGAGGACACAGTGTTTGTAAAAACAGCCGGGCTTACTGTCAGTGCAGATTGGCTCCGTGCCCACTCCCTGGCCGTCATGGATGATCGCAGCGCATCCCGAACGTGCCTCGGCGCCGGCACTGAAGGCGTTCCTCGAGAACCTCTCGACATATGTCCGGGCCTTTGACTCAGAGGAGAAGCGAGCGCACGATGACGTAGAGTTTATAAAAGCGAAGTTTGGTTACCCAGAGGACGATATCAAGGTAGGTCAATTCCTAATGGGACGAACGTAGTCTAATTACCCGATGACACGCAAGGCGTGGTTGAAGACAGTGGGATACCCTGCGGACTGCTCTTCGGTATCGAGCAAGGTTATTGCGGAGACACTAAGGTTGGTCATTAACCGAATCATTCCCAGATTGATGCTAACTCACGTATGTCTAGCGTATTAGAGAAAGCTGGTTTCGTCAAGAGTCCAGCCAGTGGCTTCGATGTCTCACAATTCGTGAACACCGATGTTGCGAAGCTAGCCTAAATGAGCAACTGGACGGTCTTCAACCAGTCGCTCGCAGTCGTGGATCAGCGCTCAGCCCGCTGTATTCCAATACAAATAGCTAGTAACATAGCACAGCGAAAAAAATGTACAAGTGATAAAATACAAAGGAGAACCCGTCAAGACCGCGTGGTGGTAATCTTCCGCGTAAGGGACCGTAGCCTCTCTGCGTTCTTCTTCCGCCGCTCGATATCCACATCCACACTGACATTTTGCCGCATGATACCCGCATTGGGAGCGGGCGCGACAGTGTAGCTGCCCATCTCCCGCAAGGGAATGGCAACCGCGTTTCGACGGACGCGACTCTTGTCTTGCTCCTTTGCGCGTGCCAAAATAGCGTTGAGCCTCTCGCCGCCTTCTGCACCGCCGACGTCCACGGTCGTGATAGCACGGTCTCTGTACGACGCACTGCGCTTAATGATAGGTCGAGACCATGCCGAGACGAGGCCGTTGGCCATGCGGGCTATATCTGGAGAGACGCGCTTGCACTTGGTGTAGAAGAGGACGACCTTCCCGAGTCCAGATTCTTTCAGAACTGGTGTGTCAATAAATTCCATCTTCCGTAGTATAGGGAAGAACTCTCGTTGAATGTCGAGGGCTGGAAGCGATTTGTCGGGCAAGGGCTCGAGCCACTTCCGCACGCCTTCCATGAGATTGTTATCGATGATAGACTGCGCCAACGCGGTCCTATTGAAGTCCTGTCAGAGGACACCTGGTTCGAGAGACGGTCATATACATACTTTCTTAGCGCATCCATGACTTGTGGAAGGAGACGCAACTTGGACGTTGCCGGGAGCTTCTCTCTGTTGGCCTGTTCGTCATAAGCTGCTGCTGCAAGCATGGCCTCGCGTAGCCGTGAAACTTCCTCGTCTGCAACTCGGTCAAGGATTTCTTCATCAGCGTCCTTTTTCTTCTTTTTCGGACGGTTGGCTCTCTTAGGCTTTAGGATAGCCTCAATTTGCATATCAAGTCTGATTTTGCTGGCTGTGTATTTCACAGTCAATACATTGTACACCAGGCACGGTCGGCCCACGTACCTTCTTCCGGAGGTAGCTGGCTCAAATCCTGTTCGACCATCTGTGGCCGCCGCTTCCTCTTCTTCTGCGTCGCCCTACCCTCGCCACCCGCCTCTTGCTGCCGCTTTCTCCGCTTCTTCGGTGCCCGCTTTTCTCGAGCATAGTCCTCTCCTGCGGATTCTCCTGACGATTCGAGACCTACACCTGGAGAAAGACGCTTGTGACCCCGGTCATCTGAGGGGACTATAGAACCTAGTAAGTAAGTACGCGCCGCTGCCGTGTTGCTTTGTCTGCGCACCGTCGGACTCCTGTTCGGAGAGCTCCGAGTCAGAACCAAAAATCTCTCGCTCAAGCTCTTCGTTCGCAGCACTCATTGCAACGAGCTTGTAAGATCAGTGGGAAGATGAAGAATAATGGGTGCTGGTAAGCACTGAGAGGAACACAGGTGCAAGTCCTTCGCCTCAATAGGCGCGTGCATTGGGGCGCCACACTTCTGCTTAGTCATCTTACCCGTATTTGGCAACCGTTGAGTTCGAACTGTAGGAAACGTTTGCTCGTTTCGATGGGGTTCAGGAAGTGTGCTGATATTTGTATTGTTGAAAGGTGGTGGCAATGAGTAAAATCACTGTATAAGTAGTTTAAAGAGTTGCGCAATTAGTAATATGCTAATCCAGGATCGAACCGACCCAAATTTCCAACGTTGCGAGAGCTTCCCTTGTCCGTATAATACAAATAGTTTCTGTAAGGACTGCTGATTGAGTAGTACGCAAGCAGCGAGAATGAATAGTGGCGTATGATATGAGAGTTGAAGGTAGAGGCCAAAAGGGGGGTCACATCAATTTGACGTCTTCTCCCAACGAATCAGTATCCAGGAAAGTCTGAATGAGTATTAGCATACCATTCGGTGTGAACAAGTTCGAGTTGCGACGCCTAATAATCTTAGTCGTCTGCAGGTAGTAGACAAGCTAATGTGTGGCTCCGCATGACGACGTGGAACGACTCGTGTCTTCACAGGGGTTTCGGGAAACAACGCCGTATTTTGTAGCGGAATCGCTGCAGCACCGTTGATCGTGATGCAGAGAAGTAAGAGAGCGAAGATGAAGCGCGTCATTATGAGCGCAGTAAGCAAAATTAATGAGTCCCTAGAATATAGATGTGTTATGTTGTCGCTAACACGCAGTCGTAGCTGCTCACCGAAGAAACCGCGAACTACGAAGAAAGAGAAAAATACGCACCTTATCCGCACGTCCGATGCCTGACTTTAAGCCCCGCAGAAAGCACATATTCCCAGGAGGAGACAGGCATTTTACAGGTCTTGGACAGAGCAAGTAAGACAGATCGACGTGCGACAACGAGCGCGAAAAGCCCGCCGACGTGCGGTTATAGAGCGCTATGGACGGAGTTCACGAAAAGTCCTCAGGACGTCCTATATAGCAACTGTAGTATGAGTATCGTGGCAACAGAAGATGGCATGCTGCTGTCCAAACGATGTTGTGGCAAGCGTCTGCTGTGTTGGTTTTCATAATCTATCATGGAAGAGGCAGTTCCGTCGTTGCCGGGATCAGGTCGAGGAGGGCCTTGTAGCGTTTTCTTTACAGTTCATACTCCTGGGTTCTTCCTTACTACTGTCTTTTAATTTAATAGTGATATCGAGATACTCCCGGGTATCATGTATCGCTTGGTAGCTGCAATAACTGGAGACGCGCAAAAGTCTAGCGAGGGAGATGAACATCATATGCTTACTTCGTTAATCAGGGGACATGCTAAGCACCTCGGATAAGGTCTGCCGCCGTCCAACGTGTTGGCGGCCATTACACTTAATTGTCGGCGATTGGTCCATTCTATCACCACTGCATCCTGTATATGTACCACCTGACGCTGACACTGAAGTGGATCAGTCACGGATGGATAATAGAAACGAGCGCACATCGTTCGACTGGCTGAGTATCGCATGATATAATAGTTCTTCTTGTTCTCTAAGCCATAGTTTTCGCGGTGTAAGGCCATTCGCGACACTGAGTCCCAGCAGCGAGATCATTGATGTTGGCAGCGGATGCGCAGTATATCATGTTGGCTTGATGGTCCGAGTGGATTTGAAGTGGATCCATGAATGTTGGGTGTCTTTACGACCGCCGAGTGGTGGTGTTCAAGCTGTGTTTGATTGTAAGGAACAATGGTCTATTAAGGAGAGTTATACTGACCGCTGTGCTGCGTAACAAGCTTGTTCTCTATCGTCAATGCAGGAGGTGTATGGTATCGCTTAAAACGGTGCATGAAGCTTTTGTGCCCGCACTTCACCACGGAAGACCGATCAAGTGGATCGCGGGGAGCGCATAAAAGCCGGTAAATGGCCTTTCATGGCACCTGCAGACTCTAGCAACGTAAGAGGATATGACACGGGATCCGTCTCACGGAAGGCCTACCAAACGCATCCGCAGTTGTACCGCAGCTGGCCTGCATTCTTCGCCGTCCGAGCACGTTTCGAATCCCGTATCTTTCAAGCTTTTGCTACGAAACATTGCGCAAATCGCTCCTAGACGCAAGCTACCGCTCGTAAGATGGGCTGATTACTTTGGGAAGACTTGCATCATCCTTTCGTAAAGCGCGTTCGCTTTCTATGTCTAAAAATATACGTACCTCCCCAGTCACCGGAGCATACCGCCAAACTGTCTGTAGAATCACTGTAACCCGTGCCCAATACACTCGAGATACAAGCGGTGAACTGTATCATTCAGCACGGCCGCGAATAGTGATCCGTGAGATGTCTAAACCGCGGGAAGGATGTGTCAATAGAGGACTGTAACTATCACGCTCACCTTGACGCATCTTAACGAAACCGGGTCCTTCTTGGGGGCAATCGCATGACAACGACTTGAACTCCAATAGCTGGAGAGTCTGTGTAGGCGAAGCGTCATACATAGTTAAAATATTGAAGACGCGCCACGTTGATGGCTTCTTGGACATGTAAGCGGCTCCTTTCTCGCAGAGCCTCGCATAGGACTGAACTGCGCGGGAAGAACTGGATTTTTATGCCCAAGACTCTGCGGTGACGGTCGAGAGGAAGACGCGGTGAGAACGCGTACTGCGCGTAATTAAATCGCGGGCGGGGTGCCGGGCAACCAAGCCAGCGAAGACCGAGTCGGCCGGGCCGCGGCGTGGCGCGGAGCAATATCCACGTGTGAATTAATTTATCCCGGCATTTGTGGCGTCTGGGGCCGGCGCACCTCCGAATGTCAGGACTCCGTGCTCCGTGCTCCTGACTCAAAAATGCCCTGGATAGTCTTTTCATGGCTACGCTCATGTCCGCACTCCCAGTCCTCGTATAGCCGTCGCGCCCGACGCTATCCCTCTTCTTCCCAACCCTCTACCATCGCGCCCAATGTCCCTTGTAGCTCTACCCGCGCCCATCGCGGGCATAGGGCCGTCCTTGGGCAAAGACATACCCTCGGATGATCTTTATGGCCTGAACTCACTCAAGGACAAGGAGCTGCCTCTTCCCCCACTGCCGAACGAGGTACGGCCCTCCGGCAGACCACAACATGCAGTACGAGAGGCCGCCACGATACCTATTGTCTCCGCCAAGGCCGCTGGGAAGCGTAGGGCACCCCCCGCAGACCCTCGTCAAGCGTTGACCAAGATCTTCAATGACCCAGTCGTCCTCGCGCGAATGCTGTCCACCTTGCCCTGGCGCTCGTTTCACGCTTTGACGGGTACCTGCCGCGAGTTCCGAGAGTTGTTAGCTCGGAAAGAGCTGAGAGACACTATCCTGTCGGAATACGTCCCTGGTTATCGCGCGTGTCTGGGACACGCAAGTACGCATAACCTCGACTTACTCGACGTGGATTTGAGCGATCTGGCATTGCTCAGTGAGTTCTTCAATATTGCTTACGCTGTAGCGTCACTAACGCGCCCTGATGACTTCAGAGCTGTCCCAAAACGTGCCGCTTCATCATTACCCCTTGCACGCTCTCAGGATCCTCGGATCATCGTTATACAACATTCGCATACCCCCTAACGATCCCCTGACGCTACAATACGTGTCCTTAACGCATGCTCACAGTCGTTTTGTGTTGCTGCTGCAGACCCTTGCACACCGAGGCGTCGCTTTTACAGAGATCGACGCGGACGATTTTGCTTTAACGCCGCCCATCGGGCCGCCCATACCGGCGCTTTCCGGCGTACGAGAGCTTGTTTTCCCCCAACCACTATCGGTTTTCGACAGCGTCGATGAAGCACTTGCCAAGCAACGAGACGAACCCGCCTCTGGAAAACGCTTGAGGCGTGCGAGCGCCAACGATACATCACCTCTTAGGCGATACTCGACGCGTACGCCATCTCGTGCATCTACAGACTTCCAGTCCTTGATCACGAAGAAGTCTACGTCCAGAAAGTTGCTGCGGCCTGTGATCTCAGCTCTTGGTGGTGGTCAGAAAGTCCCGCTGCCTCCTCCTAGTGATAGTCCGCCAGCTTTGGCATACTACGTCGGTCCCTGGCGTCGGAGTCTAGCAAAGCGCGGGACCATGTCAAGATCATATCCTGTTTCGGAAGACGAGGATTACTTCCCTTCGCGAACCGGTAGCTTGGCACGAGGAATATCTTCAACCAATCCATCATCAGCCTCCTCCATAACTAGCACTAGCCAGTATACATCGGGCAGCAACAGCAATGGCGAGACAGACGCAACGAGTCTAAGTCCTAGCCCCAGAGAGCCGTCCAAAACCCGAGATGCCGCTTCCGTGGCCCGTCCCATTAGCTCATCGCCTCACGACTTGAGCATGGCAGCATCGCGTTTCCGAGCTCCTTTACTCCGCGTGTTTGTGCCATGCTCAGACCTGGACGAGGTAGCGATCTCAATGTGCGAAGAGCAGTTGATGGACGCAGGGCTGTGGGATCTCCTATCCGCAGGCGACATTGTCTGCAACTTTGGCTTTGTTCCCTCGCCTGACTCGAGTGATTCGCAAACTACGGAGTCGAATGCTAAAGGTGTTGCTGACGGCACCGCTAACCGCAGACAATGGCTCATCTTTAACGGCTACTGCCTCGTGCACTTCATTCCTCCGTCCGCACCGCCGGTAGAGCGCGCCTTAACGCTTCCATCCCCATTCTATTATTCACACATCCTTCCGACGACTATGGACCCCCGCTTCATCATGTCACTCCCTCCCCTACATAATAATCACACAGGGCCCTATCACGCCGTATCTGACGGACCCTTCGCACAGCTGTCGTTGTCGCACGTGCGTACTAGGGTCTCCAGCCCTCACTCGCCCCTCGGATACGCAGTCGTCAAGAAGTACCTGTGGACTGCGCGTATACCATACGTCGGGCCGAACTCTGGCACGGAGGCCGGAACCGAGCTCGGCGAGGGCTGGCAGGGCGAGTGGGTTCTGGAGGCAGATGGCACGCAAGAAGGGAAGCGATCTTTACTGGATGCTGTCAGTCCCGGTCCCGACGGTCTGACGCGGAGGGGCCTTTGGGAGATCGTCAGAGACAAGTCCGGCGGAGGTCGCATATGGATCAGGTATGTGCCTTAGTCATAAGACTGTATGCGCGAGATTGACTCGTTCTAGGCTGGTTGTCTCCGATGTTGACTCCCGCGGAGTCTTCAATGAACATAACGTAACCACACCCAAGGCGTAAGCCTTATCATCTTCTACTGACTTTGTTGTATCAATCCGGACGGTTGGTGTATCATAATGATAGCTGCTTCATTGCTTCATTTCTTCATTTCACTTCCCTATCACTGTCCCCGCATTACATAGTTTACAACTACCCGCTATAGTGTCTATGCGTAAACCTTCGTAAATGGCTCGAGGCGACTGACCCCTTAAACCCTAACCTTTGTAACGGACTTGTAGTTCAGACTGGGATGCGATCTGTAGCTGAGACGGACAGTTTGCTCTTCCATGCTCATGTTCACTGTAGAATCAGTATACAATATTGGCAGGAATTCTGCAACGAATACTTCGTGTGCGACTAAGGATCGGGGTGTGTAGCGGATTGTACCGTTCACGATAGGACGAACGTGCTTCCCAATACACAGGGACTTCTCAGCCGCAAAGTGCAACAGAAGGTATTTTGGCAAGTATAAATAGTAAGATCAAAAGTTGGTCTCTTATGATACAAGCAAGGGTCCTCGTCTGCATAACATATACACACAGCAAATGAGCTGCAAGAGATCTAATACAAGCTGATGGTCAATAGAACAACATGTGTACAGAGGTGGAGGAGGGATAACTAGCCTAGACACAAGATGGTGTGAAAGCTGCAGAAACAACTTGAGAGGATGGAAGCTGATGTTACAAGGTATGAAGACGTCGGTAGCCTTACAGAAGAGCCTTATTTGCAGCAATTCTCGCAGGATCTGGCTCCAGTCAGAACATTGAACCATAACCCGTTTTGATCCAGATGATTCGTGTCCGATGGATAAAATGAAGGAACATGGAAGTGACGAAGGAAGGTGAGGGGAAGATGCTGTCGCAGATACAAATACTATTACCTGAGGTAGATAGTTTTTGCTCTGCGACAGCCTTCACCGTTAGCTAACCGAGTCTGGTGATGATGTGGAACATGAAGGCGCAGTACACGGTGGCAAGCCCAGCGAGGAAACCAAGGAAGCCGTGTTCCAGTGGGTGCCACTCGAAGATGGGTTGCAGCGCCCCGCGCGGGGAGTAGGGAACCCAAATGAGAGCCATAATTTCCGTGAAGATGGGGACCAACGCCCTAGCCGTCTTTCAGTATATGTTGGAGTAGAAATCCATAAAAAGTACTGACAAGCCGATCAATATCATTTCTGGTCCTAGCATAAGACAGATATTGCGATGTTTCATTTCTCGGACATCCTGCAAGACACCATGGTGAGCAAGGAATCCAACGACACGAGTCCTGAAGTCAGAATACCTGTATAAACTTGGTTATTCGATCTCGCCGAAGGCAAATAGCGGAACGAGCCCGAAAGGCAACAGCTGTCGTGAAGCTCAAGGAACCGAGAACGGGTGGACATAACGCAAAGCTCCTCAGTCCAGGTGTAGTCCGTATAGGTGCTATTGCCCCGAGAGCATAGAATCCGCTGGACGATGTTCAAGTTATGCATAACTGATCTATCGTACTAGGCAAGTCACTTACTATAGAAGAATAGAGGAGTTGACGATGGCGAAATTCCAACCTCGGTTGAGATCATCGAGAGAGTCTTGAGAAGAGCTTAGAGAGGGTAACATGCCGGATTCCATCACCTTAGGCAAGTCGCAGATGGCGGTATTGTCGAACGTCTCAGACTTCTCAGATGGTACCGAGACAGATCTGGAGCGAATAGACTATGTGAGAGACAAGCAGAGAGATCGGAAACGGTTTGAAGTACTGACGTGGTGGGCTCGTACTCTTTCGACATGAAGGATTGCTTGAAGGTGTGGTTGAAGAACTGCGGGCTGTAAGTCGAATGATCGATGGGGTCCTCTGGTGTGAGCTCTCTTGCATCCGCTAGCATTTAAATAGGTAGGAAGATGGTGATAGGCGGTGTCCCACAATCGGGGGTAGCCTATGGCCTGAATACTAGAGCTTCGGGTCACCGAACTCCATATCAATTTAGATGGTTGTGGCGCCGCCCTGCCCTGGTTTGTACTTCTTTGTTCTAAGTTTCTGTCCTGCGAAAATTTGATCACCGTCCATGGTTATGAATCTTTGGCATGCGAAGGAGAAGTCTGTAAAAGTGAACGGACAAGCATCGCTTTTCAGCCGTATAGCTGTCTAGGTTTCCATGCACAGGAATACGAGTACAGCTAGGCGCGCAGTTCCTTGGTGTGGGCGCCAAACACCTACGATAAGGATCAGTGCTATGCATCGTGCGACTTCTTTCTGAATAGTGGGCTATGCACAACCACTCATACTCTACTGCGGGGTGCATAGGAATACGCCTCCTGCTAGACATGAGGTGATTGTCGCTCACTTATGTGCTCCAAATCCGCCTCTATTACATGATATCGGCACGAATCATGCAAATATGTCAGTACTCCGTCCAGGGCGGGATCCTCCGTAATCAAGTACCTGCACAGGCCCAAGGACAACTTGCACAGGACGGACCCTCATTGCGCAGAACTGAAGGTGTGCAGTGTAAAGCAGCGGCAGGACAGAATTCACTAGAGAACACTAACGGGCTGTGGGCTTTCACCACTCAGCCTATACTTAAGGAACTCACAGGTTTAGACCTCGCTTTACGAGGTTGAACGTACCCTTCGACTCGAGAGCACCGAAAAGTGTGAGTACACCGATACCGCTATGGAGTATCATTCATTGGGCCCTGACTTGTGCCTGTGTGTTAGCCAGGTGTTGTACACGTCTGGAGTTGTGGCACGAGGCCGTAAAGGGTAAACAAGCACCAGATTCCATTCTCATCCGCTGCAGCGGCATGGCATTCAAACCTCGCTTTGAGACCCTACTGCAGGGAGTCATCGCATATCACGCCGATAATACAAACACCGAAAAGGGCTCTGACCCTTTCCCGAAATTCATCGAGAAATATGTCGCCGATGGACATAGGAACATCATCATTGCGGGCGCTATCATGGTGTAAGTACCTGTGCTCATTCTTGCACGCAGTGGACGTTAACTTGTAACGACCAGACATGTTGTTCGACAACTACAGGTTGACACCTCCCGCCAGCTTGTAGAACATCAGGTACCTCATGCTCTTGGAGGACTAACGCTCGTCTGTGCAACATTGAGCATCTACACCACGTTGGCCTTCATGAACAGGTTGCGATTCAAGCACGCCTCTCCTACACTTGTGGCGCTTTGGTCGCAGGTATGCTATATGAGTTTAAATAACGGTACCGTGACTCACAATTATCTGTGCTAGGATGCTGCCACTTGGAAATCTCATGCAGGGTACGAAGTTAATAGCCTCCTGCGCCTACCATTCTGGTGGACTGCCTGGTAGGTATGCTTCTTACACGGACGGTACCATTCTGATATCGGATCGTAGGGCCGCAGCGTTTGCAATCGGTTACTGCGTCACTCGCAGATTCTTCCCTGCTACCTGTGCCGATGTCGGGGGCTTGGACACTGCTATGCGGTTAGAGCTCAAACTAAGTGTGATAGCATTCATCGTTGGCGCTGTCACACACAGCTTGCTAGCGTTCCGGGCCTTCATACGGATTGGGAAGCCACACATAGGTTCGTGACGAGCAGCCGGCGTGTTGTTAGTCACAACCGTGGCATACGACGGGGGTGCTTGAAGGCCTACGAACACCGCGTAGGACTTGGAGTACCTTCATTGATTCCAGGGTTGTCACATGGGATGATGGTATGTCTTTATCGCCTCGTCCATACTTACGCCGATTCCTTTTTGAAGGCCTACGCATAGTCTAACTCTGCAATGACTGCTACTGAATATCTGTTTATGTCTCTCTCCTTGTGATTCTCCGCGACGCATCCCAATGTTGTAGTGTTCACACGTACAGCAGAAATGTACCATTATCTGGATCTATCTAATATCCTTGGCAGTACGCTAGCCTAGTAGTTAGCGTCTCGCAATGAGTTTGATTACTGTGCATGCCTGATCGTTGTTGAATAAAGTTACCAATGCAGATACAATGTAGCACTGGGAGAAGACCTGTATATGATAACAACATCGCAATCCGTTTTTGGTGGCAATCCGATGATCCATGTCAACCTTGTTTTGATCCATGCTCAATCATCCTCTGGCTCAGGTGAGATGTTGAAATCCGCCCGTGGTGCACATGCCACCCGCTTCTTCCTTTCGACCCCTTCCATGGTTGGATATTCGAATGTGCACATCCACCCTCCTGTGGCACTCAACACTGGGGACACTTTCCACGTGCAAGTTCCGTCGAGGGACTGAAAGCTTATCCGACTACGCGCCTTCCTCGTCAAGAAGTCATAGACAAGTGAAGATTGTCCTATCTTCATGCTCTGACTCACGGAAACCTACAAGATGTGAGCTTGCCAGAGTGCACGCAACGGTAGCCATCTTACGTGAATCTCCCACACGCAGAAATTCTACTGATCAGATTGTTGTGACTTGTAGGTGAAACAGCCGCATATACGCTACCGAAACGATAGGTCCGTGGTTCCTCAAGGTGCTCGAGACGTGCGAGGGCCTTCGCCAACATGACACAATACCGCACTACGGCCGGGAGTAAGAGAACATGTTGTGAATCCGAGTGAAGAGGTTGAGGGTCGTTGGCAATTGTGAGTAAAAGTTACAGGAGCACAGGCTATCCTGCTGAACATCGAACAGACTGGTGGAGGTTGCCCGTCTTACCAACCTCGGTCCTCGTCGGCGTCGTCGCTCCCGCCCGTCGACGCGTCTGTGGCGGACTGTTTGGACCCCGACTGCGGAGTTTGGTCGGAACGCGGTTTTGCCTGCCCTAAACTCGGCCACGTGGGGGCCAGCTCTCCGTGGTTGAGCGTCTCTTCCTCTCTCTGGCTGCTTCCCCATTGTCGTCGGTATTCGCTACAACTCGTCTGGTCAACTTGTCACTCGCTTATTCCTAGGACAATTATGCATAGGCGGCCGTCTGCCGCCGCCACGCCGCTCGCTGTGCTTCCTCTTCCCCCTCGTCAGCGCGACTTGGCCTCTCTCAAGTCGTCGGATTCAGCCCCCCATACTCCCACCAAACGCGCTGAGCCGCTGCCTCTGTTCTCAAACACGAATAGATACAGTACAGACAGCTGGAACAGCTCAAACTGCGATGGTGCCGACGAGATGGTGTTCGAGTGGAAGCCCGAGCAGATTCTTCTGCTTAACAGGGTTCGTGTTTTCATTTGGGCTTGCCGCGTGCCCTACGCTCAGTGGCGTGCCATGTGATCGCGTCAAGCGACGTGTCTCTAACTGAGTATTTGTCTGCAGACACTCGATGCGCTTCCTTCTCATCTCTTGACCCCCTTCAATGGGCCAGTCCCCCCGTCTAATCTCTTGGATAAGCTCGCTCGCGGTGTTGCCAAGGTCAAGAACCCCGTTGACTGGCCTCATTCCATCCGTGCTACGCGTGCCAAGATAGTCGAGCTTGCCCGGATTCGTGCCAGGGAGGTCAAGGATGAATCAGCAAGCGACACCATCGTCGAGGAAGAAAGTGACAGCTCCGACGTGCCGTTGCAGCAGACGACCAACATAGGATATAAGCGGCAGCTAAACAGGCAGTCAAGTATGGACTTTATGCAACCGCCTAAGCTTGACCTCAGTAGCAATGCCAACCTCAGCCGGTAAGTGGACTCATTGGGGTGATTTGATAACATTAAACGTTTCTGTTTAGCCTCTCTCGTCGTCTCCAACGTACTGAGCGTATGCTTCTAAGCCCAACCTTCGATCCGTATGAACAATCTTCTCCGTCTCTTAACCCATCTACTCCAAGTTCAACTACCCTCAACTCCGACGTTTCTGCTTCTCGCCCTTCTCGTCCGCTAAGAAGGTCTGTTTCGTCGTTATCGAACGACTCTGACCAGTTCATGGCACCTGTTGTCAATCCGAGTGTTCGGCGGCTCAGGCGCTCCGATACCTTTGCCGGCCCTAATATCTTCCCCACTGGCCTCAAACGTGCCCCGTCCTACGGCGGAAGCTCTCGCAACAGCATTGAATCTGTCGCTATGAGTATTGACTTCAACGCCAGGGATTCAGATAACACTTCTGATGAGGAAGAGAAGTTCCGTAGGAAAGCGAAGAGGGCTCGGAGGAAAGCTGCTTCTCCGACTCCGACACCTCCGCCGCTTTCTCCTTCTGTCCTCGACTCTCCTTCACCTAAACCGACGGCACGTCCCAAGAAGTCTCAGAAGACCTCCACCTCGACCACTGCTACGTCGGTGAGCAAGGGCGACAGTACGGACAATAAGCGAACTCAGAGGAAGAAACCTAACCTTCAACGTCACTCAAGCATCCTCGGTCCGGAGCTTCCTAATCCGCAGCAGACGCCTCAGTCCCCTTCATCTGCTCGCGTGTCCCGCGCTTCCCGTACCCCTGGGACTGATGTTGGAAGGCCTCTCTCTCCTGCTTCTCCTGTTGTGTATCATGCCATGCCTGCCAGCCCGTACAATCTCACCCACATCCCCTCTGTCTCTCCCGGCTCTCCCAGGACCTTGCGCCGCTCCAGGCCCATTGCACCGCTTCCTCGCACGTCGCTCGCTCGCAAGATTTCGTTCAATGCTTTCCCTGCTACCGCCGAAGAAGGCGCCGGCTCTGGTGCTGGCTTGGGTAGTGCTTTCCAGCTGCACTAGACGCGACCCACGGCGATCGCGAGCTGTCTCGCGGGACGTGTGTCAAACATCCTTTTAAGGCGAAGACGATCCTTGTTCTCTGCCGCCCCTTTGATTCACATCAGCTCCTTTCGCGAGACAGCTTTCATCTCATTGCGTCCACCGTCTCATCAATCATCTGCTTCATTTCATTGTACATCATATGTTCATCATCTTCGCATCTGACCACCTTCGAGAACAATACAGGATTCTTCTTGGTTGTTAGACCAAGTCACATTGCTATTCGCATCTCGCGTCCACTCACTCACTTGGTCCAGGCTCCCTCAACGAGCGGATATCACTCGTTGCTCACTTTCTTTCCGGTTCGATTGTATCAAAGGATTCGTCGACTTTGGAGTCGATGTACCACCATTCGTTCAGTGCTTCGCTATACCAATTGTACACATGTACACTACCCACACTCTCTCGTCTGTTTCCCTCCTCCCACATCATCATCCCTTACCTCTATCTATTCGGCGCGGGTATTTGTGCCTGCGACCAGCCATCGTCCCCCACCCCCATTGTCAGCCAACCCCAGTTTGTTCAATGTATAAGTTACGCGAATCTGATGCACAAATTCGCGTTAACTCAACTTCATATCCATCAATTGCTCCATTTCTTCCTGCCCTACCATTTCTTTGTAAAAGTTTCGTTAGGTATACCCTAACTGTTGTTTGCATATACATCGCCCCTTTCGCTGTGCGGAAACTTGCCCCCATTTCCATTGTCGTCCCCTCTTACCCCCCTCGTACGTTACTCGAGCTAGATCTCGGTGAAGGTCGTTTGTATGTTCCTGTACCACACACTCGTTATTCGCTCGTCAGAGCCAATGTATTGTTGTTGTCGCTATTGCGGGTTCCGCAGTGCGAAATAGACGATGAATGTCATTGGACGATTCGTTGTCGACTACACTCTATTTGCAATGTTACAAGATCTAACGGCAAACAAGGAGTTAGAACAGCACAGCTACACTTATCGACAGCGTCCGTAGGCTTCTTGCGAAACTCGAATGCGGGTGATGTCCACGCAAGCTCTCCTCGGAGCGCGACGGCTGTGGTCGACAAGAAATCTTCAATTGCGAGAAACAGCAGAGCAGATCTCTAGCAACATTTTAGACTTAGTGCGCCTTTCAAAAGTGTCCAGGCTTACATTATAGTGGATATCGTGCCTCCACATTTTCTCCTCTTTATGCCTCCAATGCAGCAGCTTCCTTCTGTTCTCTCCGCGCCTCTATCTCTGCTCGTTTCGCTGCAATGAGTTCCGCGGCACGCTGGTCCCACCGGTATGCCCAGTATCCTCCGTATCCAAAAACACCCATGGCGATGGCATGTCCACCTAGGTCTATGAACATGAACATGAACAAATGCGCGAACTAGACGGCGTAACATACGGAGACGACTCACTGTCAAACAGGTTGCGCTTTTGGATGCCAAGCTGGCCAAACCTGGCGGCGAGGCCAAACAAGGAGAAGCCGATGATGTTGCTGAGCATCGACATGGTTGGAGTGGGCTTGTCGTCGACGACAGTGAGCAGCACCTAGTCGGTTCGGGAATAAACGAGTAACGGGCGCCAATCAAACCAATTACGGGTCTATAGCCAGCTATAGCCTCGCGCGTGCGCCGCCACAGTGGCCGCGTCTTGCACTTCGACCTCTTACTTCGACCTTCGAGCTCAGGCAGATCAAGCATGTCTACGACGGAGGAGACAGAATTTAAGATATCTATAGCGAAGGAGAAGAAAGAAACTGGCGATCAAGCCTTCAAGACGGGTGATCTCACTACGGGTATGGTCCTGAAGCGTTCTGCAATGCATCTCCTCCCTTCTGACTCGACACTTCGTCGACTTGGGCAGCTCTTCGCTCGTATCATGAGGTATGATCATCTGGGCTACTTGTTTGGAGCAGATCTTACGCGATTTGTAGGCCGTCATGTACCTGGAAGGAATAAACAAGTAAGTGGCAAGCGACATCTGAGGTACCTAGTAGCGTCTAATGTCGGTATAGGTCTGGGGCCGCAAATGTGCCCGGACTGGGACCAGCTATCACGGATCAGTCGTCTGAGTCTAAGCCAAAGTCTGAAGTGTGTTATATTTCATTTTACGTCTAGTTGGCACACACTGATTCTGTCTATTGTAGTCGGATGAACTGCTCGAGAAAGTGTACTCCAACATGGCTGCGTGTCAAATCAAGAAATCGAACTGGAAACGCGCCGTGGATTGTGCTGACAAGGTCAGTGGCTATGCCGCGAGGACTGACCACCCAGCATATATTAAAATACTTCATAGGCTCTTGCAAAGAATAGCGCAAACAGTAAAGCTCTCTTCCGTAAG
This sequence comes from Pleurotus ostreatoroseus, assembly GCA_005298045.1. Lineage (NCBI taxonomy): Eukaryota > Fungi > Basidiomycota > Agaricomycetes > Agaricales > Pleurotaceae > Pleurotus > Pleurotus ostreatoroseus. The sequence continues at coordinate 43,235 of SWBT01000409.1, read as the reverse complement.
GGTAAGGCTTTGGGTGAAATGGGCTACTTCGAGAGAGCAGACAAAATCCTCTCGGATTTGCTCGCAAAGGACCCACCAGGTGAGTACCGCCGTCATTGGACTGGACTTCGCGCCTGACTTCGTCGCTAGATGGGCCTGCGATCAAAGCTGAGTTGGATCGGCTACGCGCGATAGACAAGGAACGCGAGAAGAAGCACAACCAGAAGTTCAGAGGTGATTTAGCCTGCATCGAATAATCTAGCTACTTACTGACATATTGCGTCACTCAAGGCTTCCTCAATCGCGAACGAAATGCAAAGGCACATCCTGAAGAGCCACAAACTGCCCATATCGAAGAGATTATTGAGTCCGCGAATGAATCGTCGACTAGTTGAACGAAGCTTTATACCAAGTCCTCTGGCATTGTTGTCGCGCTGTGAGGTTATGTGTTGTTGTCCTTGCTGGGCTATTCTGGTTGTTGGTTAACACCATGTTGTGTTGTATCTTGTTTTTCACGTTCGCTCCATCATTCATGTTATACTAGATCTACATCCATCATATCTAAATTTGTATCACACAGCGCAGATCGTGTTAGAGGGTGCATATATCTGTAGCTTTCTACTCTGCGCAGTCTACATTGTTATCGTACATATACGATGTGCTGGTAGACAATTTTGAGTATTCTTCCCGGAAATTGCCTGCGGGGTTCCTTCAGACATCAGAGCGCTTAGCGGCGATTGAAACGTGTGGCGCCGTAAGTCGCGTCTCGAGCCTCGACGCGTCGTACCAACTTGTCAACCAACCAGCATCAGTCGTTCTCTCTACATACCGTTTACTCATCTTCAGGCAAGGGCATGTATGATAGGAAGACACCTGCACTCTCGGTCAAAATCCTCCATGCTTACTATCCGGAGGTCTCGAGTCTGCAAGATTATCTTCGCCAAATACTCGACAGCCGTACCATTCGCAGCGTCTTGATTCATGAGACTGATACGCGGCAATATCGCGATCTTATTGAGACGACTATGGTGACCCTAAATGAACCCTTGAGACAGCTAGATGTCAAGCCTGTCAAACCGCTTGGCCCTTTACGCGAGGTGAGTTTCGGTCTGCACTGTCTCTATTTGACTGACTCGATTTCAGCTCGTGGAAAGAGTGCAAATTAAACACCTTAAGTACAAGTCACCGCAATCCAACGTTCTAACTTCAGGCTACCAACTTGTATGTTGCAGCAAAGTCGGTGCACGCACACTTGTTCATCCTTGTTTCCCAGCGAGTGTCGAATGTAAGAAGTAATAACGTGGGCACCTCCAGCGCTGCTATGCTGCAAAGTCGATATGTGAATACTGTTATCACTGCGTTCGAATCGCCCGCGTGGGAGACTTTGCATGAAAGGTATGTGCTGCTGTGTCATACAGAGGACGCCGGAACCGCTCATCCTGCAAAAGAGTCGGCGACGATATCATGTTTCACTTACTTGCAGATACCTCAATCTACATCTCGCTTCCGAACGCTTGCTATTGTCAACTCACGGGCATGCCTATTGTCGATTTGATCCCTCCAGCGAGCCTAAGCCCATCCGATGTCAATGCGGCGGATACCGGAGAAACTTGCATTCGCTCCAGTACTAAGAGAAAACATTCGGGATCTAACACAAGCGGGAACCCTTCCAAGCGCCGCCGTCTAGATGAAAAAGGTGCCGAAATGCGAGCCTCCGCACATACATCCGGAAACGTTACCAAGTAAGTTGCCCATGGCCCTCACCAGTCAGCGTAGACTGACATACGATCGCCCTAGAAGACAGTCACCAGCAGATATTACACTTTCCCGAACCAGACTATTCTATTTTCGGCCATCCGGACAAGGCGAGATAGCTCACGGTCTGCCTGCGAGTCGTAAGAGCATTGTTTGGATTCTCATCACTATAGCTTATTTTATCCTACAGACATCTTGAACAGCCTCATTGTGGACCATAAGCTAGCGATTGTAGACCCGGCGGCCTCTGTACGCAAACAGCAGGACAATGCTAGGCATCTAGCAAAGTATGTGTTCCCGCGACAGTATGGACTAGTGTCTGCCTTCGACGGTATAGATGCAAAAGCCGTATCCTCCAGCCCTTTGGTCGACTCCAAGACGAGAGAAGGGGAAATAAAGGCGAGTAGCTTCGACATGTTATGCGGTATCTACTCATCATGTCATCCAGTCCAAGGGTTCTATGAAGACACCCCAGAGGGTCAAACACGCCGTCCACCTCCTCGAGAAACTGGTATGGAGACATAGTAAATGTGGTTATCGGCCCCTGTTGTCTCGCGTCTGCCAATCGAAGGTCCGTTCATTAACCAGTTTACCCAAAATTCGCTTTCGGAATGCCGTTCCTGTAGGTCGAAGCCAACATCAAGAATTCTTTAGATAGTAGTATTATTTTGGTATGCATCTGACTTCTCGTGATTGTGATCGCATATTTATGGGTTTTGCTAGGAAATGATGTCTGAAACTTCTATGCAATTACAAAGCCAAGCAGCGCATGTAGATAGCAGTGTCTTGTACAGCTCTGTCGGAGTTCCGGGTTCTTCTCAAATCCGCGTCACAACCAAGCAGCAAGCCCAGCAAAAACCTCGGTTCGCTGAATTCATGTGCAGTTATTCCGAGGTGCGGGAACATGCGGTCTTCTACTCGATAAGCTATTTACTCTCTAACAGGTGTTTAGATATGCCATCGTTGTTACGAAGACTGTAATACCCATGCAATTCTGGGGATCGAAGAGGAACTTCAAAGTCGTAAAACGCCGTCTGTATCATCAGTGTTTCATGAGAGATGCGTTACTGATATAGGAATTAGACGTTAAGACCCTAATTACCATGCGACGGTTTGAAACCCTCTCTTTGCATACGCTTCTACAGAATTTTGTGATGTCGGATTGCGACTGGCTGTTGCTGGCCTCTTCGAATACGAATAAGACACACAAGATACCTATCTCAGATTCCCTCAAGCGTCTGGAACTGCTGCAGGAGTTTTTGTACTGGTATTTCGACTCGTTCCTGATACCGCTGCTGAAAGTGAGTCCCCTTCAGTCTCCAAACACTTCGAGCTCAGCACTCAACAGATAGAATTTATTCTTCTAGACATCATTTTACGTGACTGAATCCCAAGCGTTCCGCAACAAAGTCCTCTACTTCCGTCAAGACGACTGGGAAATACTGTGCCGGCCGTTGATTGAGAAGCTATGCTCCAACACATTCCAGAAACTCCGACAGGTATTACAATTTTTGATAAAGGCGATGAAGGTTTATTGACCACGATCTAGAACGATGCTGAAGAGATCCTCCGACAGCGTAACCTTGGCTATTCCTTCGTCAGGCTGCTGCCGAAAGAGACTGGTGTCCGACCTATTATCAATTTGAGACGACGTGTATTGGTTCGTCTTCATTCGCATTTGTCAGTCGGCTCTCTCCTCATGTCTTACATGTAGGCTATGCCATACAAGAGATCGATCAACCAGATTCTCAAAGCAGCATTCCACATATTGACCTACGAGAAGGTACTGACTCCACTTCTCTGAACGCTCATGTCCTTAATACCGCCATAGGACTGTCAACGTAATCTCGTTGGGGCGTCCAGTTTTGGGCCCAACGAAACATACCAGAGACTCAAGGCTTTCAAGGCGACACTTCAACGAGATTTCCCGGACGAACTGTGAGTAAATTCCTCTATAAGCTCGCTGAGTCACATCGTTCATGAAACTAGGCCGCAGTTGTATTTTGTGAAGATGGACGTACAAGCATGCTTCGACACCATTGACCAGACAAAGCTTCTGCAGATCCTCTTGCAAGTGTTGAAGGAGGTATGTCTCATACATGCTCCTTTTGTTTGGCGCTTATAGCTCATCCGTTTGACATTTAGGACTCTTATGTGATTGAACGACATGGTCAAGTGTCTAGTCAATGTAATAGGGTCAAGCGTAACTTCGTCAGCACCGCTTACCCCTTAGGTGATTACTATCCATACTCGCTGTAGCTGGGGATGCTCACATACTCATCTAGATGACTATCCCGACTTCCTTGCTGTGGCTGCTCAGCTAGCGTCGGCTTTGCGGAATACAATATTTGTCGACAAGGTCAGTAGTTCGATCAACCGTGCTATTCTTCAGCAACCTTATTCGTTGGCCATAGGTCGTATACCCCGATGCGAAGCGGAGTGAGATCATCCAGCTTTTGGAACAACATATCACAGACAATATAGTCAAGGTGGGTCGCTCCCCATTTGCAAGTGAAGTAGCAGATAGCTCAAAACTGTCTTCTAGATTGGGAACGATTATTACAGGCAGATTGTAGGTATCCCTCAGGGTTCTATCTTGTCAACGTTGCTATGCTCGTTCTTTTACGGCGACCTCGAAAGAACGAAACTCAAGTTCACGGATGACCCACATACCGTGCTTCTGAGATTAGTAGATGATTATCTCCTCGTCACCACGAATCGGAAGCGGGCTAGATTATTTTACGATGTTATGAACAAAGGTTTGCCGCTTGCTCTGAGCCTATGTAACTTGCTAACTTCTGAACATTATTAGGCCACCCTGAATACGGCTGCTTCATCTCCCAGGATAAGACATTGACGAACTTTGACGATGGAGATATGTTCAACGTGATAGATCCGAGCCAAAGAGGTACGCAAGCTGCGATGCAAGCCGACCGAATATTAACCCAGTCGTAGGATTCCCTTGGTGTGGATTTTCAATCGACATGAAGGACCTCTCGGTGTCCACAGACTACGCCCGATGGTCTGCATCTAGTAAGTAGGAACATGCCTAGTCCTTCTCATCTGCTGCAGGATTTGACCAACCAACAGCATTGCGAGACTCGTTCACCATTAACTTCGGTTGTCGTCCCGGAGCGGCATTCGCTCAGAAAATGCTAACGTAAGTCCTGCAGAGTAAGTCTCCGACCGGTGCTGACCTCGTACCAGGTTGGCGAGGTCGAAGAGCCATATGATATACAACGACTGTCGACTAAACTCCGTGCGTGGAGTATACAAAAACATATACCAGTCGTTCTGTATTGCCGCGATGAAGATGCACTACTACATTCGCAGCTGGAAGCCAGATATGGATCGCAGCGCCGCTTTCATTGCAAGTAAGTGCAAGCGAGCTAACACAGTTTGCGGGAAACTGACAAGCTTTTAAGGTACCGTAAGGCAGGTCATTCGGTATTCTTACGCGGCGATGAAGAGTAGGTCGACATCCAGACTGTCGAAGAGATACGGGGCGAAGCTAGAAGCACAGAAGGGTCCGGTCATTTGGTACGCAGGTTTCCCCTTCTGTCGATTGACTTCCTAGACCTGTATTGCTGACGCTCGCTCGTAGGCTCGGTACTCACGCATTCCACACCGTCCTCTCTCGAAAGTCCCACGAATATGCGTGCATTCTCAGGTCATTGGAGTTTGACATGAGCCTTCCGCAGTACGCCCGACACCGGAAGCAGCTGCGGGGTATCGTGAAAGAGGGACGTGATCTACTCGCGATGCTGGAGTTCTGAGTGGTCCGAGAGCAGAGAAAATGTTTTAGATACGAGTGAAACATATTTCCGGAAAACATGACATAGCCTAGCCGCGGTCGTCTTACATAGATGTGACGCGTCCTGTTTCGGTTGCTGAGAAACGCGTCTGTTTTCACGTGCAGAATTCTCATCGCCCTCGGTGTCGCCGGGTATGTGAGTGGTAGCGTCATGTCCACGCGTCGCCATGCGTGTCGTGCTCAGGACGCTCTCTAATCTCAATCGTCTTGCCATCTGTACATCACTGCGCGCGTTCACACCTCTTTATAAGGCCCCGATCGCAGTTGTCTGTGCCCGACCTCTATCCCTACAACTACCGTCCCAAGCGTTATCGTCACCTCGCGCACTATCCACTGCATCCGGCATGTCTGAGTCTACATTCTACAATCTGAAGGCCGAATTGCCCAATGGGAGCTCATACGACTTCGAGCAGCTGAAGGGGAAGGTTGTTCTCGTTGTTAACGTCGCTTCAAAGTGGTATGTCCATGATTTACTAGGCACAGCCGAGATATTCACACTTTTTCAGCGGCTTCACGCCCCAATACACAGGTAAGAGCAAGGCGCATCCACGTTTCTATCATCGCTAAGTTTCATCTGCTCTTAGGGCTGGAGGCGCTGTACGAGAAGTACAAAGACCAGGGCTTCGTGATTCTCGGCTTCCCCTGCAATCAGGTACTGATGTACGGCTCTTTCTGTCTGTGGCAGTTGCTAACTTGGACGTTGGTCTAGTTCGGTGGTCAAGAGCCCGGCACTGACGATGAAATCGCCACGTTCTGCCAGAAGAACCATGGTGTAACGTTCCCCTTGATGAAGAAGTCAGACGTCAACGGTGATAACACCAATGAAGTCTACAAGTACCTTAAGGAACAGAAGTCGGGACTTTTGGGCCTTACACGTATCAAAGTACGTCTACGAAGTCTCTAAAATGTATCGTGACTGAAGAATGACGCGGTGTTTCAGTGGAATTTCGAGAAATTCCTCATCGACAAGGAGGGCAAGATCGTTCACCGCTGGGCTTCGACAACAAATCCCGAAACAATTGGCAAGGAAGTCGAGAAATTGCTATGACTAGGGTCTCCCTTGAAGCCAGGAAGTAATAAAAACGGGGTCAAGTTGTAACTATTGCACGCACATTGGAGACTGTTCTGTACTATATGAATGTTAGAATTGTTGTAACGCCATGAACTACAAAAAATAAAACACTCGACTTTCCGTTACCCCATGTTTCGAGCCAAATTTCTATTCGATCATCGATGCGTTTGTTCGACATTCGAAAGCTTTCAGAGGTAAAAAGTGCATAAATATTGAGATCCGTAGATCTACCACTCCGGGAAAGCGTGTCATCCTTGTGCAGGGGCCATGCTAATCTTCTCTGTATCGTTCCAATTTTTTCGTATGTCACCCCGAAGGGGACATGTTCCAGTGTACGTACGGGTGTGCGTTGATCAGAGTTTTGCATTTTGTTCAAGTCGCGGGTGTCGGGCGCCAATGCGAACGCGCTATGCTAGCCGACACGTTACACGCGGTTAGCTACTACCGTGACGACAATTATAGGTCCAGTTCATGACGTCGTTTGTAAGTCCCGGATAGCGTACAGGATGGTTGTGTGGCTACTGATAGCAAGTATTTGCTGAACAGAGAACGAAACAGTCATAATGCCCCGAGTGTCTACCATCTTTGCCGTCGTGGTTCCCGCTGTGGCCGTCTTCCTCGTCTTCCGTACGTTTGATGTGGCAGCGCGGCTACAACTCTCGTGGCCTCTTGCATCGCATCCAGACAACCCGTCTGAAGCTGCGCAAATTTACATCGAAGTGCCCGTGGACCATCCGCATGTAGTAACGGCCGCAGAGGACGACGCCGAGGAACAGACCTTCAAGCACTTCACGAGAACGATCGTGGCTGTCGGCGATCTGCATGGAGACTTACCTAATGCACACAGGGTCTTGCACATGGCTGACGTTGTGGACGAAGAGGGACGATGGTCTGGCAATGTCGACTTCTTTGTACAGACTGGGGATATCATTGACAGGTTTGCGAGATAATGTTTTCCAGTCGCGCACCCAGCCTAATGTAATATTGCAGGGGTGATGATACGATCAAGTTATACGACTGGATGGACACCCTTCGCGAGGAAGCACTGGCTAAAGGTGGACAGGTGTTAACACATTTAGGAAACCACGAATGGATGAACGTGATTGGAGACTGGAGGTATGTCTGTGGAGAAGTCATGGCCCTGGTTTTATTCACGATTTGAGTAGATATGTCCGTCCCTCCGAGATCAAGACATTCGGTACGCCAGCTGCTCGTCAGCAGGAACTGATGACTGGCCGGCTCGGTAAATCATGGGCGGCAAATTATTCGGTGACATCCCGTCTCCCCTACCACCCCCTGCTTGGCGGGCCCAACGACGACTACGATCCCGAATCCGCAGCTTCATCCACTGCGCTTTCCCATTCAGCGATATCCTTCGTGCACGGCGGACTTGCACCCAACTACCCCGACCTTACGCCTTTCCCGTCACGTATCAATGAAATAGGAAGTTCCCTACTTCGGAAGCTGCAGCACCGATCTCCGCCACCTGAGCCTCACCCGCCGCACCCCTATCCCGGTCTCCCTAGTGACGCAACGGTCGCTGAGCAGAGGCTGTACGGGACGGATGGTCCGCTTTGGTTTCGTGGCTGGGCGCTTGAGCCGGAAGACAAGGTTTGCAAGGCTGTAGAAGATGTTTTGTTTCGGACGGGTACTCGTCGCATGGTCATGGGCCATACTCCCGACTTTGAGGTCCGTTAATCTGTCCAATGTCGACTGTCGCACCGCTCATATTGGCTATAGAGAATTGTTTCTAGATGTGACGGCAAAATCATAATTATCGACACGGGTTTGTAGCGGCTGGCTTATTCAAATTGAGCCCGATCGTTCACGCTCACTTGCTTTTCTCTTTTTCCCGCAGGAATCTCGCATGCGTACGGCGGGGTCTTGTCTGCGCTTTCCATAAAGTACACTTTGACACCCCTGTCTAAGACTTCCACCACACCGACCTCAAGATTATGGAAAGAACGCGAGGTTGTGTCTGCCGTATATGCGGATCGCGAGGAAATATTGGACGTCCGCGAACACGAGTTCGAAGGGGACTTTCGAGTGTAATTACCCCTTGATTATTGTTGTATGTATTTCCCGCTCGTAATTTTGCCTGGTCAATGGATACCCGATAATACGACTCAGACCGCACACAGACAAAAACTAAGCACCGTATCTGGTGTCCTGTCTGCCCGATGCGGCATATGGGGGCGCGGGATGAGCTTGCGATCGGTCGTCTACTCGGTCTGTGCGTCGTCCTGGCCTCTTACAGCAGGGACATGTGTCCTCTTCGCCCGCGGTATAAATGTCTGCAATGGAGCCTCTTCTACCTCATACCAACCTTGCAGTGTTCTCTCGGCCACGACCAGCTAATTTACGGTATATTACGACCCGCCCAGCATGAACAAATATTTCTCGAGGGAAGATGAGTCAAAGTCCAGCATGAACGAATATTTCTTCAAGGCAGATGGGTCGGAGTCCAGCATAGACAAAGATTTCCCGAAGGAAGAGGGGTCGAAGTCTTCAGGTCTTTTGCAATCCATTATTCGTAGAGCTCTACACTCAGTATCTTCTGGTCACAGGTTCATTGTATGGTATCTGCTGCAAGTACCCTAACTACTGTATTCCACATCATCCTATTTATCATCGATATTCGCGTAAGTCTTCATGTTCTAGTACTTGGAGTCCAGTGCTCAACAGTTTCCGGGTACAGGTTACCATTGGGTATACTGCAAAAGTCTTGTCAGCTGTTCTTGTGAAGATGATCCTGCTAGCTCTTCGCTCGAGGGCTATCTTGAAACCTGTCTTGCTTATCAGGAATATTCCCGGGAAACATTGCTGAAGCATCCAGGTTCTTGTAATCCATGATTCTCAAAGTTCTGCGCTCAACAATCCCTGTTCACAGAATTAGTGCGCGATTACTGCTGCACTTTCCCTAATTTATGTCGCAGCCATGATCCTGTCAAGTTTCATAATGAAGCTCCTCCTCCTTATCCGGGCGGGGATACGCAGGTTGATTCTATATTTGTGGACACGTCTGACAGATGGCAGGCAACTTCAATCTCCATGGACGAAGATTTCGCAGTCAAATATCCGCGTAAGTCTTCATGCTCTATCTCTCAGAGTCTTGTGCTCAGCAGTCCCCGCATATAGCCCAACACTACGCGCATTGCGTAGATCTCGCAACATGTCGTTGCGATGGCGTTGCACCTTCCAGCAGCTAATTTCGCCGTCCCTGACTGTTGACAGACACGAGGAGATTGCAGGGTCATATAGTAGAATGAACTTAGATGGGAAACTGTACGCTATATCGTGACTGGCTCACGTGTGCTCTGCTCTATAATAGTCAACATAAATTTATCCTATAAATCAATAGCTATCATGAATACCAGTGTGGTCAGATACGATAGAACTACAGACTGATGCAGCCGTACGCAGTCGGCGGCTGGCCGCGCGGAATACTTTATTTGGTGCTTCACCTGCTATACCAGGCAGGTGGAACACTCGACGGGCCGTTGAAACGGCTGACATGCCGACACCCACGTTCCGTTGTGGGGCTTGCGCTCCATCGCTGCCAGCCTCGGCGGAAACCCATTACTTCTGCACCCGCACTACACATATCCACGAATTATTCACTTCCGCCTCATGCCAATCTCTTCTCTTACGCCTACCAGTAATCATTCATCGCCGTCTAGCGAGCAGACAGAGTATTTCGACGCACCAATCATGCATATTTTTTCGAAAGACAAGACTCAGGAGATTAGCCAGGCTGCGCCGTCTCCTAAGGAGCGCGATGTGCAGAACGGGATGACCTACGACTATTCAAGTGGGCACGCTGTGCCCAAGGATTCCGCCTTGACGACACAGGAAACTGCTGAGGGTGCTAACGACGCCAAAGCAGGTGCCAGTGAGGCGAATGATGCTCGCAACATCGTTGGCGCCACAGACTATGCTACAGGACAACGTCAGGAAGCGCACTCTGTCGGTGCGAAGAACCCAGCTCCTGCATCAGACTCTGGCTACAGCTCCTCTTCACCACGCAATGTACCTCGCACTGTTGAGCACGAGGGTCTCCAGCCAGTTCCTGTCGTATGGACGAACGCAGATGGGGCTCGCGAAGACACGAAACCCACACCGATTTGGAAGCGCACCAAGGAGCTGGGTAATAACGTCGAGGAGGGAGGCGGGGGAGACAGGGGTTCAGATGTTCGTCGCAGCCAGTCACTACTTTCCTTCCGCCCGAGCCATGTCGAGCCGTATGGTGACAACCAGCATACTGAGTCGTTGGGCCAGCGGACGCCACGCAGGCGGGCCAGTCTGAACGTCGGGAGCTTCGCGAGCGGGGCTGGGACGATTGGACCCAATGCGGTTCCCGAGGGTGGAGACACGGACATATTCAGGTCCAGGAGTCTTCGTGCAGATGCAGAGCTATCCAAGAAGCAGAAGCATAGGATCGCCAAAGATGAGTGTACGTGATTCTCTTGTCCGTAGTTGATGAGGTGCTGAATGTGTTGGCTCTAGTGAAGGAAAGCAAGCGTGTTGTGAATGTCATCAAGCGGGAAGGGAAGGCTGAGAAGAAGGCCTTGGAGGTCGCTGTCAAGGAAATGGAGGACATCCAGCGGATGCAGAAGAACTCCATCAAGGAAGAGGCCAAAACGAATGCAGCTTACGCTCAAGCGTTGCGTACTTTCCGTAACGAAGAGAAGGTCTACCTCGCCGCTCGCTCCAAGTATGTGCGGGCACAAGCGGACTTGCAGGTCGGTACACCTTGATTTAGTAGCATCATCGCTAACCGCTGTCGTTGGAATGCTAACTTTCAGGTGTTTGAGGACTCGCGGGAGGCTTCTCGAGATCATGCGCAAAGAATCACCGAAATGCTCCAGGAGAAGAACCGCGAAGTCGAATGGTTGAGGGCGCAGAAGGCCGCTGACGACGTGAGTAGTCCTATCCTTCGATGTGCCGGTGTAAAGGCTTACTAGATTTTGCATACCAGCGTGAACGCGAGGCTAAGATTCTGCAATTGACTGGCAAAGCATGATGCTAGTATGGTCGACTTGTTTCCTTTTGGATGCTCTCTTGGAAGGCATGAACCCGTGAAGGCAGAAATTTGTATATTTGTGGATTCTGCTCTCTAGTAATATATCAGGCCTCTGCGACTCGTTTCAAACACGACTCTGAAGTATCAAATCAAGTTAGCATGCCGACATGAGGCTCGTCCGGTGTTTGATAGAAAAATGGAATTGGAGAATTGCAGCACGATTCGTAAACAACGTAAAAGATACAACCACCTACCTCGGGCTTGGTTGCACATTGTCATTGGCATTGCATTATGCGCAATGTTGCTGGTCGATATCAACGTGCGGATCCCGTCAATGACTGGACCTAGCGGGACCGCTCGCGTGGCCCGGATCAGATGCGAGCAATGCTGCAAACCACGCGGGGCCACCGCTAGACTCATTCTCCTTGCACACCGCCGGCACTGCATCTCTTACAGCCTCAGCCCGCTTATGCATATAAGATGAACGCTAGCCGCACTTATACCTCATCCACCTTCTCTGCTCGCTTGCCGCGGACTTCTTCCCTCAATGTTCCCTACCATGGGTGCCCGAGTAGCTGAACGTGATCGGGTGGGCACCAATAAGGCCTTGATCATAGGCATTGGGTATGGATCACGAGAGAGTCTTGGTGTGAGAAAACTCGTCGCTCCCCATAAGGACGCGCGCGACTTCCGGGCCCATCTTATCCGTGAGTGTTCACCTGCTTGATGTGCGCACATCGTCTGACGCGAGTTATCTCCCGAAGGGAGGTGGGGTTATAAGCCCGAGAACATCACCATGATGCTGGATAAGCTAGGACATCCCGAGAACTTACAGCCTACCAAAGCCAATATTGTACGTCTCGCTCCTCACCCAGTGCTACAAGTCCTGATCATGTCTCTGTATTCAGCTGGCGCAGATCGACAAGCTCGTGCTGAATGCGCAGCCTGACGATCGTTTGGTTTTCTACTGTACGTACCCTTCTAATACGCTATAAACACCATGTTCACGTACGCAGTCGCTGGTCATTGTTACCAGGTAGTCAGTCACGACCCGGACGAACCTGACGGGTATGATGAAGGTGTGTCGACAATCCTATCATGCACAGATGTCTCAAACGCTTATGCAAATGGCTTGCAGCCATTTTAACAATGGACCATCACGGGGAACCAGTTGACGCAAGTGAGCGGCCTCTGGACCCTGCAAACATACTTGATCAAGACCGCGTTAAGCTTGATGGGCTCATCGTGGACAACGTGAGGATCATCACGGCTGTGCTTTACGCTCTTAACATACTTTGGTTCTCTAGGAGTTGCACAGCCACCTTGTGGCTCCCCTCATGAATGAGGCCTCTTTGGTGGTACGCTTTGTTTATCCCCAAGTCCTGTCGTTCACGAACGCTAATGCTGTCGTTGACTTCTAGTCAATATTTGACACTTGCCACTCAGGCACACTACTTGGTACGTTCCTTATCTGGACCCGCGCGCCATGTTCTGAGATTTCCTTCAACCCCTCAGATCTCACTCATACATGGATTAACAAGGCAAAGAGAACCCTGACTCTCGCTAGCCCGCGAAAAATACGGAACTCAAAAGGCGACCAAGGTTCGCTTTTTTGTCTTTCACTTTATCTTTGGAAGCCCTGACAGCACTTATGCAGTATATCCTGTTTCTCTTAAACGAACGCCTACAAAACGTAACACGGGAGGACCTATGCGTGGTCTTGCGAAGCTGAATAGGTATCCACGCAGTGCTAGTGCACCCCATGTAGCACAAGAGACTATACCTACCATCGTCATAGACGACGACATGCCCCAATGTTCCTCGCCCACAGAGACGGATTTCATTCGTATAGAGGGAGATGGCGCCGACGGTGCCGACGATGAGATCATCATGCTCCCCCATTATTCTGGAAAAGCCAAGGATCGACGCGAAGAGCGCTCATTCCAGCAGGCTACGCTCACGCCCGTTCCCTCGGCTTCTTCGCAGTCGTCGAGCGGTAGAAGCTCGCCCTATGTGGTAGGTCCCTGTTTTGTATTAGTACCCTGTGATTCCCTGACGCTGATCCTGTTACAGTTGTCCATTGCGCCTGCGGAAGATCATCAGCTGACATACGAGGCGGCAGCTACTGATAGTCGATCGTTTACTTCGGTGGGTGCTTTCCTGGATTTCCAGTTTTCCTAGTACTGAGCCACTGGATATCAACCAGAGTCTGATAAATGTATTGGGTAGGTCTATTTCGTGCATGGCCTATTCATATCGCTCATGTGTTCAACTTTATAGACGACGCAGAGCCGGGCATTAGCCACAGAGAGTTCATGGAGCGCCTTCGGTCAGCTACTAGTCTCAGAGGTTATCGACACATATTGACATAGCGCTTCATACACAGGTTCCAGCTTTTCATGGGGGTCACGAGGTCCCTCCTAAAATTTTACAAAGAGAGGAAGCGGGAAGTGGGCGATGTCTTTCACAGACACAGAAGGTATGTTATGGACAGTGCAATGCCGAGTCCGCAGGTTCGTGCACAATTTCGTCGATCATACGTGTAATCTCATACATTCTTGATCCAGATTGGCAGCACGCGGGAACTGGTATGTTACACTTTCCTCGCACTAATTGAGCTCAGCTCACTCAGTATGTAGGATCTGAATGGGGAGTTCCGTTTATCATAGCGAGAACTCGGAGGACCTTAGCTGACTTGTTCTTGTATTTTTTATCTGCGGTTCGGGGATGTTCTGTGCTGAGCTTTTCTGTTTGGATTTGACGCTACTTTTATGACTTTCCAAGTTCTTTTGCACTTATGGCACAACGAAGTGTATACGCAGTTTTCAAGTCATGTTATTATAGCACCAGTAGTAATAGCGCTGTAGAATTCTTGTCTTTAATAGTTTGTATCTCATGTTGAAACTCGTCGAATAGTATGCGGATGCCGTGTACTATCTCAAGATCTTGCCATCTCACGACATGGATAGAATGGTTCACTTAACTATCCCGCGGCGATGCCCCGACGTTCCGTCCAAATATAGGCATCCCCGACGTAGACGCCAAATGAGAACCTAACAGGACCAAACAATCACCAAATACGCTCCCTCTTTCTCCTAAACGACCACCAGGACCATCTTCGTGGAACGCGAAAGTCGCGTCTAAAACCCCCACATTCTCCGCTCGGATACAGTCTCTATCATTTTGCCGTGTATAGAGACAGTTTAGCAGCTTCAAGCAATGTCTGGTACGTGCCTCACCTAAATCCCCAAGGGTCTTATTGAAGATTTGTGCAGACCAGATCGAGCTATCTTCCCCTCCTTTTGACAGCGTATCTCAAGTCCGCTTCTCACCTACGAACCCATCCTATCTTTTAGTATCATCTTGGGACACAGTGAGTGATCTTCCCACGTGCATGTAGGAGCCAACAAAACGCACCGAAAGCTCCATTTTCTTTGAGCGGTTCTGGGCTATATGAAGGGGTGTGACGGTGTGTTCATGTCTTCCTAATTATGTAGGGCCGATCATATGTGCGTTTGTGCGTCCTGAATGACCGATGGAAGACGTGATACTGCAATGTGCGTTCACCCCTTCATATAGCACATGTGCTTGTAATATTCTTCGTCTTGTGCTGATTGGAGCTCGCAGACTGTACGCCTGTACGACGTGACCGCGAACGAACAGAAGGCGAAGTTTGATCATAGAGCTGCTGTCTTAACTTGCTGCTTTGGCGAAAATGAACGTGCATACAGTGGTGGACTTGACACGGTAGTGCGAGAGTACGTCGAGGTCTTCTTCCTATATTCGAGGTACTGATGTATATTTATAGACTGGATCTTGGAACCGAGAAGATCAATAATCTGGGCCAACATTCGGATTCCATCTCAAGTATGAACTACTCAAAAGAGTCCAGTGAGCATTCTACCGTGCTTTTGAATGTCGTCATACTGAATACATGGACTTCCAAGACTCGGTAATCACTGGCTCGTGGGACCGTACAGTGCGCTTCTGGGATCCTCGAGCTTCTACGCCTCAACAGTCCTCTCATGAACTTCCGGAGCGAATATACTATATGGATCTCGTAAATCACAATTTGGTCATCGCGATGGCCAGCCGACTGTTCCACATATACGACATCCGGAAGATGGATTCGCCAGCTCAATCTCGCGAAAGCAGCCTCAAATTCATGACACGTGCTTTGGCCTGCATGGCTGATGGCCAAGGTACCGCCATGCGATCGATGATCTCGCGACATTGCGCTGATATCCTTGCAGGTTACGCAACGGCCTCGGTAGAAGGTCGCATTGCTGTGGAATATTTCGATCCAAGCCCCGCCATCCAGGAGAAGAAATATGCATTCAAGTGCCACCGTCAGACCATCGGCGATGTTGATCACGTTTGGCCAGTTAACTCCTTGGCTTTCCACCCAGTGTAAGTTGGAAACATCTCATTGGATCGTAACACTAACTTTTTGGCTGTAGGTACAACACCTTTGCATCCGCAGGGTCGGATGGCACTGTCTCTATCTGGGACCATAAGCTGAAGAAACGCTTGCGGCAATATCCCAAGTATCCCACTGCAGTCCCTTCGGTGGCCTTCAACTGCGATGGCACAAAACTAGCTGTGGGTGTTAGCTATACATGGGACGAAGGAGAGGAGGGTGCGAGGACGGCAGAACGTCCCCGTGTTTACATCAAAACAACTGGTGACGAGGTCAAGGTGAGCTGTTTGCCAAGTATTGTTACCACATGGGACCGTACTCATGACAATTACAGCCGAAGGGATGGACTGGGAGTTAGGCTCGCTATAGAATCCTCGAATGTTCGCAAAGCCTAGCATCTTGATCTCGAGCTTTTTCGATCCACAGCCCTTGGTGCGCTCGCGCGCAAAAATGAACGCAGTCGATAAGTGGATACAGCGACGGGATTCTTCGAAAGTGTAAGGAGCCAATGAGCGAACATAGTTTTGTACCGTAAGTTGCATATCATCGCTCAGAATTACCAACTTCAACACGCCATCCACAACGCAAGCGTCTGGGGAGATTGCGTGTTCTCCTAGCGCCATATGGGGCTTCTCAACTGGTCCCAAGGCACTGTACAACGATAATGGTGTGCGTATTGTTGACTCTCATCTGACTTCGATTAAGAGTTATCAAATTTCTGCTAGTATATGTAAGTGACATCTACCAACCACATTGCCTCCATTGATCATGTCTCTGCTCAGACACTTTCGCTGGCGCAAAAGGTCGAATCCAGACAACGATGGGTCTCTCTCGGAAACATTCAACGTTGACCCTGGTATCACGAACGCTGACAAGCATGATTTCATCAAGCAAGGAACCGAGCCGGCGGTAGCAGAGCTGCCATCGCTGAGTGCGCTGGAGCTCATAACGGAGACGGATGCTGACCTCAATCCTGGCGAACTGACGTTCGAAGAAGGTACGTTATGCATCTACGCATTCAGCGCTCACTTAGCGTTCTGTTCGCATTACTTCAGACACTGCTGGAGGACTTGGTCGTCACCTTGGGGTCTTCAGCTGTACACTGCTCATGTGCGTCCTCCCTGATATCTTTCAACCGTAAGCTGACTGATGAACGACAGCGTTGGTCGTGTTATTGGCACTGGTGTATTTTCAACTCCTTCAACCATATTGGGCTCAGTTGGCTCTGTCGGTGCCTCCTTGATGCTATGGGTCCTAGGCTTCATCCTGTCATTCTGCGGTCTATTCATCTGGCTCGAACTCGGGAGTATGTTCCCACGGAGCGGAGGTGAGAAGGTATACCTCGAAGCGGCGTATCAACGTCCCCGACATCTCGCAACTGTCTTTTTTGCTGCAAATGCTATCATCTTGGGATTCAATGCATCCAATTCTATCGTGAGTTACCATCCCATCTATCCGTGTTTCATCGATTCATCATGTTTCTGACAGGTCTTCGCCACCAAGTTCGTTTAAATAGTATTCGATGTGATCTTTTCCACTGATGCATTTGACCTAGTATTCTTGTATCTGCTGGGCATGATGCTGGCCGCTGGGTTACTCGTGGGATTGCGATTGGGGGTAAGTCGACATTGCTAGTTCTTTAGCTACAAGCTAATAGTCTGCAGTGATCTCCTTCTGCGTCTTGCTGCACGGGCTGGTACCTCGCCTAGGAATCATAGCCATGAACGTAAGTTGGCGTATTACATATCTGGGTGAGCTAACACAATATTCTCTATCATAGAGCCTCGGTGTCTTCAAGATAGCGATCCTTGTATTCGTGGTGGTGACCGGTGACTTGATGCTAAGTTCCGAGGATGCGGGGCTCCGCTAAACACACTGTTCTAGGTTGGGCCGTTCTCGCCGGACATACCAAAGTCGCAGATCCTCACGCGAACTTTCGGCATGCTTTCGCTGATAGTTCCCATAGCGGAAATGATGTACGTATTTCTTTTTGTTTCTGCATCCATCTGGCTAATTGTCATCTTCTGTGTACTAGTATGCAACAGCTATGTTCAAAGTCTTATTTTCTTACTACGGCTGGACCAACGTCAACTATGTCCTCAACAATGTCAGGGACCCTGTACGCACTTTGAAGATTGCAGGGCCGTTGGGATTATGTATATGTGCAATCTTATATCTTCTTGCTAACGTCGCTTACTTTGCGTGAGTGTTACTGTTCACCCGAAGGACCGGTCCTCACCATATCTTTCAGTGCTGCAACTAAAGAAGAAATCCGGAACAGCGGCGTCACAGTCGCTTCTCTTTTCTTCCAAGCGGTCTTTGGCCCTCAAGCGCAGAGGGCGTTGACAGTGTTCGTGGCGTTAAGGTAGATGTACTGATGCTCCTCTCTCGAAATGGCATTGACGCCTCTGAAGTGCGCTAGGAAATCTTCTCACAGTGGTAAGTCAATTCAACCCCTCAGTACAATTTACCTACACGAGAAATAGTCCTTCGCAGTAGCGAGAGTGAATCAAGGTATATTCCATATTCCCTGGACGCAGTCAGCTATTGATACTGTCCATCTAGAGTTAGCTAAGGAGGGCCTCCCACTCCCGTTCGGTAACCGGTTCTGGGCCTCAAATTGGCCTTTCAAAACGCCCTTTCCTGGATTGCTCATGCATCTCATTCCAACAGTACGAGCGTCATTCCTTCTTCACCGACCCATACTGATGTCGCACAGATTATTGTTATCATTGCTCCACCTCCGGCCATCGCATACCCATTCATCCTCGATGTCCAAGGCTATCCGCAGCAGATTGTCAATCTCTTTGTTGTTATCGTGAGCTTCCTAGCCTATCTACATTCTCGCGCACGTGCCAATACCATGTGACAGGGTTTATTTGTGCTACGTTGGAAAAAGCCCAAAGCTGCTCGGCCGTTCAGAGGTACGTAGGGCCTATTACGATCTTATTTCGAGGCTCAAATGTCAACAACATAAAGTATGGCTACCCTTAGCCTTCTTTTTCCTTGCAGTTACTGTCTTTCGTAAGTCCTATTTATTAGTACGATTGCATAACTTACCGCAACGTCAGTGCTCGTTGCGCCTTTCGTAAGACCCGCGAATGGGGTGGGGGACACCCCTCCCCTGCCGTATTATCTGTGAGTACTGAAATCTGTTGTGCATCATCTCTACCTCTTATTTTCGTGACAGTTACTGTCTAGTTGGGATTGCTGTCATGGTATTCAGCATACTGTATTGGGGAGCTTGGAGAGTGGTGTTTCCGTGGATTTTCAAGTACGAATTGGTGCCGGAGAAAGTATCTCTAAAGGACGGTACTATTGTCACTGTGGTACGTTTATTGCTACAATCATACAATATTCACCCAAGGAGCTTAACACTTCATAGTATGCGCATCGCAAGATACAGTAAGATTGGTTAGCAGTCTCAGAGCGGATTTCATGGTCGTTACTCGGTGTGGTATATGTTGTTCATTCCATCACTCCATATTTCGCACTTCCCTCCGGGATGTCTCTTGTATTTCGGTAACCTTTCACAGCTAGTCTCAGCGCACAACCCGTTTCTGATGCATGGCACTGGAAAGCGATGTCAGAACAGCACCATATTCACGTTAAGAGAAAATCACAGTAAGTCCCCTAATAGTTCGTGCATGTGCTTGCACTGATTTCAAGTACGACCTGAATTAATTCGAAGTTAGATCAGTTGTAAAGGACAGGGATGTGTACGCATCTAATCACTCAAGCCGTCACCGATTTGTTGCAGTATCCGGTGTTTTCATATCAAGAATACGATGGTGTTGTTTCAAGAGTACGCTGGAAGTGGTCGTCGTGATTCTTAGAGAGGTAAATGGCTGATACGGGATCATGATGATGCATCGTGAGTCCCTTGTCATGGCTCAGACATGCTGAACGCAAAGCGAAATTTTTGAAGACGGCGTCTTTGACGCCATATATGGTTTTTTGACCGCCACCGTGGGACTGTGTGGCGATAATGATATGTGCACTGTGGACTCGGTTTCTATCTAGGGCTTCGATGCAGATGCTATCTTGCGTGCTCCCAGTATAAGTAGGTGACAGGAGATAACATTCGGCGCATGAATTCTCTGACCATGCCCCTACTCAGGTTCTTCCGTTGGCCCAAGAGATTGGTCTCTGAAAGCGAGGGATCCCTGTCGCAGACGTCGAATGCCGACGTAGCCAACAACGATATTGACAAGCATGAGTCCTCCAAGCAGGAGGCCGATCCTACAGTAACGGAGGTGGCCTCGTTGAGTAACCCCGAGGTCACGGCGGAGAGTGACCCCGGACTCAATCCTGGGGAACTTACCTTCGACGAAGGTATGTCGTGCCATTGAGCCCTTGTTTTGTAGCCACCATTGTTAATCCGGCTCCAGACGTCGCCGGGGGGCTTGGTCGCCATTTGGGAGTCTTCACATGTACCTTGCTCATGTGAGTTGGCAATCGGCAAGCTCTGATCTTTGACTCAATATTGACTGCCAGCGTTGGACGTGTTATCGGTACTGGCGTGTTCTCAACACCTTCAACCATCTTGGGCTCTGTAGGCTCCGTCGGTGCCTCCTTGATGCT
Source organism: Pleurotus ostreatoroseus (assembly GCA_005298045.1). NCBI lineage: Eukaryota > Fungi > Basidiomycota > Agaricomycetes > Agaricales > Pleurotaceae > Pleurotus > Pleurotus ostreatoroseus. Next base: position 22,588 of record SWBT01000409.1, on the reverse strand, counting down.
ATGGGTCCTAGGTTTCATCCTGTCGTTCTGTGGTCTATTCATCTGGCTCGAACTCGGGAGTATGTTCCCACGGAGCGGAGGTGAGAAGGTATACCTCGAAGCGGCGTATCAACGTCCCCGACATCTCGCAACTGTCTTCTTTGCTGCGAACGCAATCATCTTAGGATTCAGTGCATCCAATTCCATTGTGAGATATCACATCGTTTGTTATCTCACATACTCATCACGCTCATGACAGGTATTCGCGAGCAAGTACGTCCTAGAGTAACTTAATATGACGTCTCTTTCGTTGACCTATCTGATTCAGTATCCTTGTATCTGCCGGTCACGATGCTGGTCGCTGGGCTACTCGTGGGATCGCGATTGGTGGTGCGTCAATGTTCGCCGATTCTTCGATGGCATGCCCATAGTTTCTAGTTATCTCCTTCTGTGTTTTGCTTCATGGATTGGTACCTCGCCTAGGAGTCGTAGTCATGAACGTATGTCAGCGTATCTTACTCTACAAGCGCTAACCTAGAACATTGTATTCGACGTCGAAGGGTCTCGGCATTTTCAAGATCGCTATCCTTATATTCGTGGTGGTTACCGGTAAATTAATGCCTAGATGCAAGGGTATGGTTACGCACTGATCTATGTTGTCATAGGCTGGGCTGTTCTTGCCGGACACACTAAAGTCTCAGATCCTCACGCAAACTTCCGGGACGCCTTTGCCAATAGTTCACATAGTGGAAATGACGTGCGTGGTCTTATCACTAACAAGTCTTCTGCAAATTAATAGAGCTTATGCCCCAGTATGCTACTGCCATGTTCAAAGTCCTGTTCGCTTATGATGGCTGGACTAATGTCAACTACGTCCTTAACAATGTCCGGGATCCGGTGCGCACGTTGAAAATTGCAGGGCCGTTGGGACTGTGTATATGCGCTGCATTATATCTGCTGGCCAACGTCGCTTACTTCGCGTCAGTATTTTATGATTTTGTTTGTAGGACTAATCCTCACTCTTCACTCCAGTGGAGCGACGAAAGAAGAAATTCAGAAGAGCGGTGTCACGGTTGCTTCTCTCTTTTTTGGGAAGGTATTTGGCGCTGAGGCGCAGAGAGCATTGACGGTCTTCGTCGCGTTGAGGTGGGTATATCCATTTGTTCACCCCTGGAATGACATTGACACTCCGACAGTGCACTAGGCAACGTCCTCACAGTGGTGCGTCGAATCAATTCTCTATCGTAATTTACCTACACGAGCCATAGTCCTTCGCAGCAGCACGGGTGAACCAGGGTATGTATCGCTTATTGCGTGCGTAACCGACTCTCATTCATTTCATGCAGAGTTGGCCAAGGAAGGCCTCCCTCTCCCGTTTGGTAATCGATTCTGGGCTTCGAATTGGCCTTTCAGAACACCTTTCCCTGGTCTGCTCATCCATCTCATTCCATCGGTACCTACTCTAGTCTTCATGCCCTGAATCATACTGATCCTAGCCAGATCATCGTCATCATCGCTCCGCCTCCGGCTATCGCTTACCCCTTCATCTTGGATGTCCAAGGTTATCCGCAACAGATCGTCAATCTATTCGTGGTGCTCGTAAGCTGTCTAATTGCATCATGTTTTCGCGCACATATTAAGTACGTGCGACAGGGGTTGTTTTTGTTACGTTGGAAAAAGCCTAGTGCCGTTCGACCGTTCAAAGGTGTGTAAGGTCTAAGCTCAACCTCTCTTTGGACTCATGCATCGACAACATGAAGTCTGGCTACCGCTAGCTTTCTTCTTCCTCATTGTTACTATTTTTCGTAAGTCAGGTCCATTGAATTTTCTTGCTATTATCTATCACATTGCCAGTACTCGTGGCGCCTTTCGTGAGGCCCGCAAATGGGATAGGAGACACTCCTCCCCTGCCATATTATCTGTAAGTAGCGATCCTGAATGTGAATTGTCTCGCTAATTTACTTTCGCGATAGTTACTGTCTTGTTGGAATCGCTGTCATGGTATTCAGTGTCCTCTATTGGGGTGCTTGGAGAGTTGTGCTTCCGTGGATTTTCAAGTACGAGCTTGTACCTGAGAAAGCGGTTCTCCAAGACGGTACTGTTGTTACAGTGGTATGTTTCTTCGAGACGATGTCTCAGTGTATAATCATGGAGCTTGATGTCCTTTTCACAGTATGCGCATCGCAGGATACGATAAGTTGGGCGAGCAGTCTTGGAGACTATTTCATAGCCAAATTGATGACTACTACTCGGCCTGGAAGACATCGTTCACTCTATTATGTTCGCAATGTTTTGTGTTTGAACAACATTGCACGATTGGTTTTATCACATGGAACTCATTTCACTACATAGACAAAAGTGTTGAGACACGACAGCTCTCGTGTTCCCGTTGCAATAACCGGCGACAAGGCCCAAGTAAGCTGCTCGACCATTGGTTAAGGTGTTCGCGCTCGTTAACTACGGCCAACAGGGCAGATTTGGAGTTAGACCAGCCACAGCGTCACAGGATGCGTAGATGTCTCGATCTTCGCATGTCACCACCACTGAGCCAATGTGGGCGATGACAAAACCTCCAGTGTTGTCCCTCTGGCGTATAGTATGGTCGTTCGATGAGTATGACGGAAGGTTTCCTCGATATTTACGAGAAGCGTAGAACATTCATGCGAGGGAGAAAGAACGTATCGTGAGTTTCCTTATCATCGCTCAGCCGTGCTACCGAGCAACTTTCAGGTCCGCGTCTTCTTTTGGCGCCATATAAAGCTTCCCAATCGCTATCATGGGACTGTAGTGGTGTGCGTACTGTGGCCCCAGTTTCCATTATGGACTTCGATGCAAATGGTATCCTCTTTCCAGTGAGCATTATAAGTAAGTGACAGGAGATAAGATATAGTGCATAACCCCTCTGACCATGCTCCTACCCAGGTTCCCCCTCTGGCTTAAAAGCTCGGTTTCGACAAGCGATGGAGATCCTTCTGGAACAGCGAACGTCGACATAGATAACAGCTATACTGACAAACGTGGGCACACCAAGCAGGAGGCCGATTCTATCGTAGCGGAGGTGGCATCCTTGACGGCACATGTAGGCACAACAGAGAGCGACTCCGGACTCAATCCTGGGGAACTTACCTTCGACGAAGGTATATTTCATTGGGCCCTTGGCGTTTATAGCTGAAGCATTGTCAATATTACTCTAGACACTGCTGGAGGACTCGGCCGTCATCTGGGGGTTTTCACCTGCACCTTACTCATGTGAGTCGGCGATTACCAGGCTTCGTTTTCTGGCTGAATATGAGTGCCAGCGTTGGACGGGTCGTCGGCACTGGCGTGTTCTCAACTCCATCAACAATCTTGGGCTCTGTAGGCTCTGTCGGTGCCTCGCTCATGCTATGGGTCCTAGGCTTCATCCTGTCGTTCTGCGGTCTATTCATTTGGCTCGAGCTTGGAACCATGTTTCCACGGAGCGGTGGTGAGAAGGTATACCTCGAGGCAGCATATCAGCGTCCTCGGCACCTCGCAACTGTCTTCTTTGCTGCAAACGCCATTATATGGGGATTCATGGCATCTAACTGCATTGTAACTGCCGCCATCGCATCACCTTTTGGTCTACATGCTCATCACCTTTTCGCTAGGTATTCGCGAATAAGTGTGTTCAATTATAACTTCATACGATGCCTTCCATTCACCCATTTATCCTAGTATCCTTGTTTCTGCCGGTCATGATGCTGGCCGCTGGGCTACGCGCGGGATTGCAATCGGTAGTGAGTCAAGACTCGCCAATTCTTTGAGTTTATCTTACGGAAGCTAGTAATCTCCTTCTGTGTCCTGCTCCATGGTCTGGCACCGCGTCTGGGAGTTGTCCTTATCAACGTAGGTTAGCGCGCTTCGTGATATGTGTGGTCGAGCTGACATTTGCTATCACAAGATTCTCGGGGTCTTCAAGATTGCGATCCTCATATTCGTGGTAGTTACTGGTAACTCGATGCAGTCATGTAGGGATCTGTTCACCGGCTGAAAACATCGATACAGGCTGGGCTGTCTTGGCTGGACACACCAAAATTCAAGACCCTCACGCAAATTTCCGGAACGCATTCGTCAATAGTTCTCATAGCAGTAATGATGTGCGTGTCTTAACTGGGCGAGGATGCTTTGAAAACTGATCGTGTATTTGAATTAGTATGCCACGGCCATGTTCAAAGTTCTATATGCTTACAATGGCTGGACGAGTGTCAATTATGTACTCAACAACGTCCGGGACCCTGTACGCACGTTGAAGATCGCTGGTCCGCTGGGACTGGGTATCTGTGCAGTTTTATATGTCCTTGCTAATGTATCTTACTTTTCGTACGTGGTTACGATACACCACCACGATTTGACGCTTATTTCACTTTCTAGTGGCGCAAGTAAAGAAGACATTCAAATGAGTGGTGTCACAGTGGCCTCTTTGTTCTTCGGTAACGTGTTTGGAGCCGAAGCCCAAAAGGCGTTGACGGTATTTGTTGCGCTGAGGTGGGCACATCTAGCCTTTTCCTCCGTGACAATTATTAATCTCTGCGAAGCGCACTGGGTAGTGTACTCACAGTGGTAGGTCATCTGAACCTCATTAACTGTAAAGCCGTCTTCACGACTAGCAGTCTTTTGCCGCCGGACGAGTGAATCAAGGTACTTGCAACGTCTTCATATACAACAGACTTCTTTAATGCGTCTTGGCTAGAATTGGCTAAAGAGGGTCTTCCTCTTCCATTCGGCAACCGTTTCTGGGCGTCGAATTGGCCTTTCAGAACACCGCTCCCTGGACTATTGATGCATCTGATTCCATCGGTATGCACTACGCTCTTCAATTCATCGACTTACGCTTACCGTATACAGGTCATCGTTATCATCGCTCCCCCACCCGATATTGCATACCCGTTCATTCTAGATGTGCAGGGCTATCCACAACAAATTGTGAATTTGTTTGTTGTCCTGGTAAGTGACTTAATCCATTGCCTCCTGAGTGCACGCTCAAACTACGTATTAAAGGGGTTGTTCTTACTGCGCTGGAAGAAGCCTAAAGCCACTCGACCATTCAAAAGTGCGTCTTCTGATCGTGAACCTCTTTGGGAATATTATCTCAACAATATGAAGTTTGGCTACCACTTGCCTTCTTCTTTCTCGTGGCTACGATGTTTTGTGAGCCACGTTTGCTATTCTTTCTAGTTTGTGATTTAAGCGTCATGCCAGTACTCGTTGCGCCTTTTGTGAGACCCGCAAATGGAATAGGCGACACACCTCCACTACCATATTATTTGTGAGTATGGGTCATCAACTCCTAATGTGCATTTCTGTCTCACGATCCTACATTCTTGATAGGTATTGCGTAGTCGGAATCGCCGTCATGGTTCTCAGTGTCGTATACTGGGGCGCCTGGAGAGTCGTGCTTCCGTGGCTTTTCAAGTATGAGCTTGTGCCTGAGAAAACAATTCTCAAGGATGGCACTATCGTTACTGTGGTAGGTTCATTCGTCATGCATTCATCCCAGAATTGGCATGACTTCACCTTCCACCTACAGTATTCCCATCACAAGATACGTTGATCATGAACACAGATTTTCGGAGCAGTTCCTGTGCCTGCTGGCTAGCGTGGAAGCATCCTCTTGCATCTACACATATTGCTGCTGTGTCTTATATTACAGCACATCAGCTCATATTGACTCTGGGACGCGAAATTTAATTCACGCAGTTGGATGAATACATTTCCATGTCTAAAAATGTTGCCCGCACTGCTTCAGGCTGAGAAGCGCGACCCGTGTGGTCCGAAGCACTGATCCACAAGAAGCAGCGGGCGTCAGTACCTCAAGTGCGATAACGCAATAATGGCCTCCGAGGGCGAATGATGTTTGCTCCAGTACATCATACACCCAAACGTAAGGCCTATCAAACTGCACCATGTGTACGAGTCTCATTCTCTGGTCGATTAGGTCCTCAATACGCCTCTTTGGGCTCCATTGGGGCGGTAACGCTAGCCTATATGGACCCTGAGCGTGAAGTGTGTGATATGGCGTTCCGGCGTCAGGAATACCTTCTGAGAGAAATCTTCTCCGTATCCCCTATCTGACCATACATATAATGCAGAGTACAGCTGACAAGACTGGTGCTACTTCGCTCGACCTCTCGCTATGCTATCGCTCGTCAAACGCTGGCAGTCCCCCTCTCAAGTGCCCGATAGTAATGCTTCCAACGTCCTACAAGAGCCGTCGTCACCTATAGCCGAGAAGAATGGTCTTGTGACTGCGCAGCTATCTCAGGGCAGCGACGATAAATCCTCTTTGAAGGAAGCATCAGCGGACATAGCCCTGACGCATGATGTTGACCAGACCAGCCCCGGAGAGCTCACTTTCGAAGAAGGTCAGTAATAGCAGCTGTTACCGGGCTTGACTGAATTGGACTTATAACAGACACTGCTGGTGGCATGGGTCGACATCTTGGCGTCTTTAGTTGTACACTATTAATGTATGTGACATCTTATGAAACCTGGATTATTTCCGCAAAGAGCTGACCAACGCACAGCGTCGGTCGTATCATTGGCACCGGGATATTTTCAACACCTTCATCCATTCTAGGCTCCGTCGGTTCCGTTGGTGCCTCGCTCATGCTCTGGGTATTGGGCTTTGCTCTATCGGCTTGCGGTCTGTTCATCTGGCTGGAATTTGGAACCATGTTTCCTCGTAGCGGAGGAGAGAAAGTATACTTAGAGGCTGTCTACAGACGTCCAAAGTATCTGGCGACTATAGTGTTTGCAACCAATGCCATTCTACTGGGCTTCACGGCGTCTGGGTGCATCGTAAGTATTCATACAGTTACCGAGAAAAGCCTGCGCTGACTTGGATCGTACAGGTGTTTGCGAGCAAGTGTGTATCTCTTGAACCATGATCTGCGATCTGCTGACAAGAAACAGCATTATAGCAGCAGCTGGTCATACAGCAGGCCGGTGGGAATCTCGAGGCATTGCGTTAGGAGGTATTACCTGTCACAAGTTTGCCCCGCTTGAAGGCTCTAATCACGGTCAATCTTAGTGATTTTCTTTGTCACTATTCTGCATGGGCTTACGCCGCGTCTGGGAGTTTTCGTAATGAACGTAAGCGAACTCACGTTTTGCTCAAGTCTACATGACACTAATACATCCTTATAGGGCCTCACAGTTTTCAAGATTGTTATTCTAGTCTTTGTCGTTATCAGCGGTGCGCTTCCAGGTAACTATTGTGTATGTTTGTTGATGTTAACCGTGACGATAGGTTGGGTGGTCTTGTCGGGCCATACGCATATTCACGATCCTCACGCTAACTTCCGCAATGCGTTCGCTGGGAGCTCGCACAGCAGCAACGACGTAAGCGATACTCCTTGTTGGGTCTGCGACATAAGCTGACTGCCGTTGAAGTACGCGACAGCTACATTCAAGGTCCTCAACGCCTATGCCGGATGGTCGAACGTCAATTTCGTCCTTAACAATGTCAGAGACCCGGTGCGAACGCTCAAGATTGCCGGTCCTCTAGGACTTGCCATTTGTGCAGTGCTGTACCTACTTGCTAACGTTGCGTATTTCGCGTATGCCTGCGTTATTGTGCACAGAGAGCACCATTCTGATGTCCTTGGTAGCGCAGCAACTAAAGACGAGATTTTGAAGAGTGGAATCACGGTAGCCTCTCTGTTTTTCGGCAATGTGTTCGGACAAAAGGCAAAACAGGCGTTGAGCGTGTTCGTTGCGTTGAGGTAAGATCCCATTCTTCAGTACGAGCCCGCAAAATCTGACCGTTAATGCTTCCAGCGCACTAGGAAATGTCATCACTATTGTACGTTACTCGACAAGACGATAGCTTGCATGGGGCTTATCAATGCGTAGACATTCGCTGCCGCACGAGTGAACCAAGGTCAGTGGGGTGGCTTTTGTAAGCTCGTCGTTCAACTCACCACACAACTCGCTAGAGCTGGCGAAGGAAGGTATTCCGCTTCCCTTTGGTAATCGTTTCTGGGCATCAAATTGGCCCACCGGCAAGTCACCGTTACCTGGCCTGATCGTCCATCTTATACCCTCGGTTTGTATTCGCTAAACATCATTCCCTATACATACACTGATTTGCGTCTAGGTCATTGTCATTATTGCACCTCCACCAAACGTGGGTTTCGTAGTAGCTTCGCTTTTACTAGAACTCATGAGGTGTCTTACTGTAGATTGCATACCCTTTCATCTTGGATATTGAAGGATACCCTCAACAGATCATCAATTTCTTCATCGTAATTGTGAGTACTGTGGTCATATATGGCCTAGTGTCTAGACTAAGGGCGTACAACCAGGGTCTATTCTGGCTTCGCTGGAAAAAGCCTCACGTTAAGCGTCCTTTCAAAGGTACGGTACATCCAGTTTACTCTGAAAGACATGCTAATATGCTTCTAGTATGGTGGCCGGTCGCGGTCTTCTTCTTGGCTGCAGCCGTGTTCCGTGAGTCTTCCCGCTGGATTTCCCTTTTCGATGAATCCTGAGAACCCAGCAGTTCTAGTCGCACCGTTCTTGAGACCAGCAAATGGGGTAGGGGACACTCCACCCTTACCCTACTACTTGTGAGTCATTCTGTCTCTTTTAAGGTGACAGCCACTTACCCTACTTATAGGTATTGCCTTGTGGGCATTGCAATCATGGTCACTGGTGTTCTGTACTGGGCCGGATGGCGTATCTTGCTCCCTAAGGTGTTCGGATACGAACTAGTTCCTCGTAAGGAAACACTAGACGACGGCACTGTGATTACACTGGTAAGTTTATTGAACATATGGATTTCTATGTTGCTCGTGTCTTATCTCTTTGACTGCAGTTCTCGCGTAGAAGGGTACGAAAGTCCGCGTAGTATCCGGGTCCACTTATGTTTGCACCTACTTCTACCCCTGTAACAGATACACATACTGTTCAATATACACTCTCTTGTGCCTGGTCAGCTGGTGTCTGCAGTCGAAAGAGCTTGTGACGACTCAGACGTTCTGCGCAAGTTCTGCGTGTTTTCAGTAATGTCGGAGTCGCCGGCCCGCGCTTGAACGGAGAGCGCTTGCCTTACATAAGCACACGCCTCTCCTGCATTGTCTTCCCTTGGGCCCGCCAGCTTGCATGCGTCTCCGAACTCGACTCTGCTCGTGTTGTAGCCCACTGCTATCATCGCGAAATCTGCTTATATGCGCTCCAAATCGATAACCTGGTTGCTGAAGTCTAAGTCAACTTGGTAAGTAATACAGAAATAACGTCGTCGACAGTGGGGCCGTAGCATGGCGTGCGGAGTTGGGCTGGAGGAGTGTTTGCAGGGACTATGGAGGGGTTGCGCAGACTAAAGGGCGAGTGAATACATGTGTGCAAGGTGAGTTCAACCGTGAAAGCAAGTTAAAAGTACATGGAGAAGCAGGGGGTAGTCAAGAATGTGTACAATGCCTCTCCGTCCTGAAAACGCTAATACAACAGTAGATCCTGCTTCATGCGCTCCTTGCGCTATCAATTTTGATACAGTCGGTCCATCCATAAAGATACATAAACAAAAAAGGAGAACGTCAAAGGTCCGTCAACGAACGCCCGCGCACGTTGACTGATTCATTACCAGTTCATGCCGTCGTAGGAGAACAAACTCGCGAATGGGTCCTGGCCGGGGGCCTCGCCAAACGGCTCGTCCGATATCGGCCCATAAGGCGTCTCCGCTTCGCTTGAAGACTCGGGCATGGTCATGCCGAGCTCTACTGGAGGGATGGACGCGAGGTTGAAGTCGTCCGTGATGATGAGCTCGCCGTTCTCGGGCCACAACGGTTCTGGGGACCATGTCGAGTATCCCCCAAAGCCGAGCTCGGCTCCCGAAATGTCATCTTCAATATCCTCCGGCACGCCCTTCGCGTCTGGTCGGTTGGACTGGCTGATAGTCAAGCCGTTCATGGAGAGCGAATCCGCAGGAGTGAAGGGTCCGCTGGACGAGGCGGACGAGGACATGGCCGACGAGACAGCGTCCCCTGACGAGTAAAGGCTCGAAGCAATCGACTCCGTTGGAGAGAGCATATGGAAGTGTGCTTGCTCTGGCGGGATACTGAGCGACGACAGTGCAGCCGTAGGTCGTCCCGAGAACGGATTGGGGTTGTCGAACTGGATCGGTTGGTACGAAGAGTCATATGACTGAAATCCCGGGTAAGCGAACAGGCAATCATATGATGAGGGCGTATTACTTACGAAGTTCGACTCATATGTAGAATGCGCATCAAGCGTCGGTGGCAAAATCGTGCCTTGAGGTAAGTATTCGAATCGCGTGCTGGGACCCGAGTCGGTGGGTGGAGGGATGTACGACGCGCGCCTGCTAATTCGGGGTACGCCTGTTGGGGATGGTGGGCATGAAGGCATGTAGACGGTTGGAAGCTGGATTGCCTGGTACATAGGTGGGGGTGTTGGTGCTGAGAATGCTCGCCGACTGTGGCCATGCGAATAGCTGTGCTCGCGGCTGAGACTGCGATGCGGCGTCGGGACAGGCATCATGAACGAGATGCTGTCCTCTGTGTCCGGCTCGCCATCTTTCCGACCCTTACCCTTCTTCGATTTCTTGACCCTCTGCGGCCGATAGACATAGTTGGGGTACATCTGCTCATGCTCCTTCTTCTTCTCCTTTGCCAGATCCTCCCAATACTGCCTCTCCTCCTGCGATAAACCCTTCCACTGCTGGCTGATCATCTTGGACAGATCGGCCTGCCGCTGCTTCTTGACGGGAGCGGATGCGCCCTCCTCCCCCTCCTCAAGCGCTTGCTGGCGGTCCTCGCAGCATTTGCGGCGGAAAAGGATGAACGCGTTTTCGGGGCGTTTGATGTAATCCTCGTCCCCTTTCTTCGGCCGCCGCTCGTTCTCACTGACTGTCGATCTACGACGCCTGTGGGAAACGTGAGAGGAGGTGGTCGTCGAAGGTGTCGACAGAAGCGAGGAGGTCTCGGAGCCGATGGACGAGGTAGGTGAGAGGGGGCGTGCTGGTGGTGGTGTTGCACAAGATTTCAGCTCAGGCTCAAATGGCGAATTCGACGGGGATGCGTAGGGAGCGTCATGAGAGATAGGGAAAGTAAAAGCGCGCGGCGTTGGGGAAACGATCGTAACTTCAGGTGTCAGTGGTGCGTCCGTCGTAACTTCGAGAGCTGGATTGGCAAGAACGTGTCAGACACTGCACTCACAACCATTGTAGATGCTGCTGCTGTCGCTACTCACTGCGTGATGGTAGGTCGCGAGTGCGGTATGCAGGCATGATTGTTCTCGTGATAAGTGGGTTAACAAGACAAGAATAGGAAACTAGGTAGCGCGAAGACTTCCTCGAGGCGAAGATAATAGGGAGGCGGCTCCTGCAGGCTCAGGAGGAGGTAGGTGGCTCAGAGGCCCCGAGGAGGAGAACAATTGCGCGAGAGGCGGACGGTACGAAGACAATACGGGTGGGACTTTATAAGTCTAGGCGAACTGGTGATTCCGCCGAACATGCACGAGCCCTTCACTTTCTGGATCCATAGAAATCTCTCTGGATTGTCTTCTGGATGACCGGACGCTTGAGTGGCCTAAACCCAAATCGGGGGCAGGTGCCCTCCCCTTGGTGGGATCAATCCCTCCATTCCAAGACCAAACAGGGCCAAACACGCTTTATTGTTTTCCTCGTCCCCTGCCGAAATCCTGGCTTCGCTCGATCCACTATTGTTCCCTCGTATGCGACGACCTGTGTTATCGCGTCCCCAGCTGCGAGCGGCTGCGAGCAGCTGAGCCAGTTCTCCCAGCACAGCGCCATTTTCTGCCGCCGCAACCCACGCCCAGTCAGCCACGGTCCTCGCTGGTTTGCCTGTCATGAACTCCAGCCTCATGCACCCCCGCGCACGCTTTTTCGCGTCAGCTCTGACTCACCAAAGCCTATCTTGTGTCCGTGAGAGCCCTCTCGCCGACCCTCGTGTGGGCCTGAATCAAAGCGCAAGCTAATTGATGCAAGGAACACCGCGCTCGCTCGCGCCTCTTTGTGCGCTTGTGTCCCCCATGTGTGTTCCCACCGTGGCACAGAATGGCAAGTCGAGCTCAGACCGTCGGCAAACGCGCTTTGCACGACGATCGTCCGCTGCCGCACGCGTCGCCACGCGTGCCGCGGACTTTGTGCTCGCGCGGTCCGTCTCTGCTCTCGCCATCCGCCGCCCCGCCTCCTATTTCGTCCAGCTCCCGCCAGGCGCTAATTGCGCCCCTACGGCCACATTGTACCCGGACGGCCCCATGACCCGACTCGCCGACACGCCCACAAGGGTATGGCGCGGACCCACGGAAATGAAATGTACGGCTCATGGCACACCTTTCTGTCCGTATTTCCACCCTGCTAGTATCCTGTCAGCATTCGATATTTCCTCAACTGTACGTACAGTACGGATCATACATGGGGAGTTATCGTGCGACGTGCTCCGCGATTTTTCTGCGCTCGCGTAGATAGACTTTTGCCCTGGGGAAGCGGAGCGGCTGCGAAGTTATGATCCACATGCCACGAAAGGCAAGTTGCAAAGCAGACGTTTTCGTCGACGAGGAACGAGGACAGAGATGACCCGCTCCGCGCCTCGACATCGGTCCCTCGGTACCCAGTACGGATGTCTTTCACGCTTGCTAACGGATCTTGCGATTCTAATCTTACGACTGTCCGACTCCTCGAGTATGCATTGCTGCTTCTCGATGACTATATCGCCTTCGCAGTTTTCGAGTAATATTCCACGCGCCGACTTGCCACTCAATGGACCGCTGTCCCCACTTTTCGCGTGTGCATTGCCGTGTCCTGCATGGAGGGCACTCCCGAATTGCCGACTACCACTGCCGAGTACCCTGCATGCAGGCCCGCTAGAGTCCCTGCAGGAGCTCCGCTGCTTGCGGTTTACGTCTGCCCACGAGACACGGAGAGCTACCCGAGTGTACTGCGCACAGTTAGGCTTCTGTAACAGCGTGCCCGACCGTATGTACGAAAAACATAACCATGCTATTCTTAATTACGCCAGAAATTGTGCGCGTAAGGTTCCACGGCGGCGATGCTCCCATCGATAAGAGCCGATACCTATGCTGGGTAACACCACAGCGCAACGGAGCTTAGTGAGGCGGTGACTCGCCATCAAGCCCGCCCACGTCGAAATATCCGCGGAAATGGAGGAATAAAACTCGTGCACAGTCAGGGCGGCTGTTGAGCGGCTGAAACTGGCGGACTTGTACGCAACGCCGCAGCACCGGCGTTCAAAGAGATAGAGTTCGGCAACTTATGGACTATCTTGCACTGATCGTGCTCTTTGATTATCGAATCTGGAGATCATGCCGCCGCCCTAGCCGACGCGTGCGGTACGCTCGTCACTTCATGACGTTGCCTCGCATGTCTGTCCTGCTCTCAGATGACCTTCTCGAACCCGACTGCCTGTCCCCCTTCCCGGACGGCATTTGTGAGCGACAGCATCTCAGCACGGATCTCAATGCTGCTGTCGGGACAAGGCGCCCCCACGAAGCTGGCGGTGCGCTGATTGGTGTGTTCCGACGTTTCCTACGGTTTCTCCCTTAGCCCTGAGGCTGCATCTCGTAATTTTCCAGAAATTGTCGGACGAGAGGGAAGACCTGCAGGCAATGGGGAGAACGTGTCGTTTACGTATACTGTAGCGTCTCCCCCCCTTCAGAGACACAGCTATCCATGGTCAATGCGTTGGGGGATATCACTCGTGCATCGCCCACCCCATGGAGGATTTTTGGCCTCGTCCTCGCCCCATGAGGCACATCGATCACAGAGCGTTGTCCGACGACTAACTCCGTGGACTTACGAGCGTAAAATAATATATCAGTGGGTGATCGACTTGCTGACTGCCCTCGGGGACTAAAAAGCGATGGATAATGTCTCAGAGGGTCAAAGCACACAGATGGCTGGAGGACGAAATAGCATCCGCTTATCGTCGGGATGATTTGCGCCACAGAGGTCGATCAGTTCCAAATAAGGGCCCCCGCCCGCCGATCGATCTCATTGATGGGGCGGCTTCTGCCCGATCGAGTTTCAGCGCAGCCCCTTAGCGAGCCTCGTGCCGGGCGTTGCAACCGTCCGGTCTTTGTTCCATACTACGACGTCCTCTAATTCTGATACCCCTGAACATCATACATTATTCACGTTAATCTCTTCTGGTGTTGGTGCGTTGCCTGAATGACACTGCATCAGGCACTTTGATTTTGACTTCGCGCAGTTGCAGGATCGCACGAATGCCGAAGACAAGGGTTAAACGGCTGCGCTCCCCTAGTCTAGAGAGACAAGCCTCGGGGACAGCGACGAACCAAAGCAAAAAACTCAAATTGCTGGAGTCGCACGCGCTTGAGTCACCGTTCCCGGATTTCACTAGTCCTACGCCTGCCGAGGCGCGACAGGTCCACGACCTCCTATCACAAACACATCCCGACGTGGCTGTCGTGTCCGCGGCGGCATCGACGTCGAACGATGCCGCCGGCACCTGCGGAAAGGTGTCCAACGTTCTGGAATCACTCATCGGCACGATTCTGTCGCAGAACACCTCGGGGCGGAACTCCACCGCCGCGAAACAAAGCCTGGACAAGACGTTCGGGCGGAATAATTTTGAAGCCATTGCGGATGCGGACAAAGCAGCCGTGGTGGACGCGATACGCATGGGGGGCCTCGCGAACAAGAAAGCGGAGGTGATTCAGCGTATTCTGAAACAAGTGAAGGCGAAGTACGGAACTTACTCGCTGCAGCACCTTGCCGGCGTTATGGACGAGACCACCGACGAGAAACCTATCAAGACAGAAGATCCTGTAGAGCTAAAGGCATATTCAAACGAAGACGCAATGAAGGAGCTCGTATCCTTCGAAGGCGTCGGTCCGAAGACAGCGTCATGCGTCCTTCTATTCTGTCTAGGGCGCGCATCCTTTCCAGTTGATACTCACGTCTTTCGGCTTTCACGGCTGCTGGGATGGGTGCCTGCAAGAGCCGACAGGGTTACCGCTCAGGCGCATCTCGACATCAAGATCCCCAGCGATCTCAAGTACGGCCTGCATGTCCTCATGGTCCAGCACGGTCGCCGATGCAAAGGCTGCAAGTCGAGTGGTAGTGGGAAGGGGGAGTGCGTCCTGAAATCGTGGTTGAGGACGAGGAAGGGGCTGAAGTCGGAAGAATTGGACAATTTAACCCTCAAGATTGACGACGAAGCGGAAGAGAAGTTATTTGATGAACAAGCGTAACTATCGTCGTTGTGTTATTTCCTGCTGTCGTTGCTCTGCGCTGTGATAATGTACTTACTACCTTGTACCTCTGGTTCTTCAGGCTATGATCATTCCTTTCGCCCTCTCGGGTCCCGCCTGCTCAACGCGGACACGATCGCCGCCACATCGCCGTGAATTGACGCCGCCACGTGGGTCCCGATATCTGATCAGTGCGCCTCGATAAGCGCGCCCTTCATTGTTTCCGCGAAGACAACGTCGCGTACTTCATTGCGGTCGTCGTAAATCGTTTGCTAGGCAACTTGTTGTCTGAGCCACATAATAACTCTTTATACACCTAACCGATCTCCAGGGCAATTATTACACTTATTCACGACCACTCCTCATTTAACAAGGTATTTTTGTCCACATATCGAAGCAGGCGGTGAAGGCTTACTCTTAGGCAGTGTTTCTAGAGCCAGGATTCTGGCCCATCGGAATCTGAGGTGTAATTTATGGTATGTGCATCTCACTCACATGTTCAAGTGGCTCCGAGTTACCAGATATGCATCGCCCTCCAGACATGCTGTGTCCTCGAGGCAGATTCAGAGCTTAGTGATAGGTGTGCCACTCCCCCTCCCCTAGTGCCCACAGCTTGCTAACGTCTTGTTCTCCTACTTCCACCTAGTTACCTTGTCACCTAGTCGACGCTTGCAGCTATGCTTACCAGGAAACAATACAACACTTGGCCGGACAACGCATTTCCAAATTGTTTTCATCATTCAGTCGATCCGAGTAAAGATTGGGTCCCGTCGCCTCTCACGCAGCCGCTTGCCGTATCACCAGAAGGTGGCCCGATTGGCGAGGGATTTACGGCCTCTCAGGAGTCAGAAGGGCCTTTACGGGACCGTGGACAGATTGGCAGCGATGTGAAGAACGGCGATCTGTCGCAACGCAAGGCTTCGCGGTTATCTCTTCGCTACTGGAGAGATCTGCTCAGTGGGTCCCTGTCTGGGCGTCATTAAACATTGACGTACTGATTTGCGCTTTGTATAGGGAGTAGGAAGCGCAGGGCGGAGGCGGAAGAAATACCTGATTCGGCCGCGCCCACGGCGCACGAGCCCGCAGAGCAGCGGCGCGCCACGACTGCGGACTGGCGTGCGTATGGACACTGGGCTCGGCCTACCTTCTACCAGATGGTCCTGCACAACGCTAGTGCGTGTTAGCTTCTTGTGTTTCGTGTGCTTGCACAGCTGATCGGCGCATGGATGCTATAGCTCCTCCTACCGTCCCGCGCGCGCTAGACAATACGCAAATCAAGGCGATATTTCACAATCTCCTTGATTACGACGGGAATCGCTATCCTGAAAGGTGGATACCGGGCGTAGAATACCCATCTCTCCCGCCACGTCCCGCGCTATGGCCTCCGCTGTCGCCACATACCGTCTTCCCGCCCGCGTCGGAGCTCCAATTGAACCCGCTTCTGGCACATCGGCCTTTTGGCGCCCCAGCCGTGCAATGGGACTTGCGCATGGTTGATGCGGATAGTATGCCTCACGTGAACTTAGGGGATGCGCCACCGCCCTTCGATACAGACGACACGTTGTCAATTCCAGTCCCCCTCGAACTGCGTGGGCCTAACGGCGCACAGCCGGCGACGTACCCCGGCGTCCGCTCACTGAACATCACGGTACTGGCTGACGACCCGCTCCCCGTGTTTCCATGGCCCTTTATTGTAAACTCTCATCACGAAACGTTGCCTGTCACTATCTGTGATGTTATGTGTGCTATCAAGGACAACTTTGAAGAGCACATGACCCAAGAGGAGGTGGATTCCCTCACGCTCCCTCGGAAGGATATCGTGTTCGACGCCTATCGGACAAGGACCGCCTCCCTGTGGAAATCTGTGGAAGACGGGGTGCGAAGGGTGGACTACCTGGGGCCAAACTATATGTTCCGCGGTCTGGAACCTACTCCTGATGGCGAAGGATTTATGATTTTTGTCGGGCCTCCATGAATGAGAAGGTTGAATATTGGTCAGCAGGCTCTATCTCTTCGAAACGCTTTCGGCTGTTACTATGCATAATCCTTATTGTTATCTGCTCTCTGTGTAAAACAGTGTACAATACAGAAGTCCCCGGTCCTTAGTGCACGTAGTAACTGGTGGATTGACCCAGGATCGACTTCGAAGGGGGAGACAAGCAGGCCGTGTGGGTGGAATACGTGAGAGACGACGTCCCAAGCCTCGCCCTCAACCTTTCATTAGACCTCTTTTATCTACCGGTCAGAAAAAGGTCATCGAAGGCGGGAAGTCCGCGCGCAGCCGGAGACGGAACAATGTACCGGTCATTGCTCTGACCTTCCAAGCGTACTCACGCGCCAAAAGGCCCGTGACATCAGATCACATGTGGTGTTACGTATCGTGTAACTCTCGGACCGGCTGCCAAAAAGCGTGTCTTATTGCAGGAAATCGCAGTTTTGTCGAAGTCGATGCACGCAGGTTCCGTGTCCATGATGTCAATGCAACTCGGAGGGGATCTAAAATATCCATCAATATCAGTGAAGCGAAAGAAACACGTTACACGCCTTGGACAGAGTTCCTACGGACCTCAGTTGTGATAAAGCGGTCCTGATAGACCTGCAACGTGCGCGAGTGAGGGTCAGGGCGTTCCGGCGGCAGGACTTATGGAATGATAGCATAGAAGGAATCACAGAAATAAATGGCGAGATGGCTACTACAAGTGAAGTGCACGGAACACGGGTCTCGAAAAGCGCTTGGTCCGTGGTGTGGAGCGCGCCAGTAAACCGCACCGGGCCATACCAAAGCGCGCGAATTAGGTTTGGTGAGCACATGTGCGCCTGCGGAAGGGTAGAGGGTCGAAAACGGTGGCCCAGCGCTGACGGCGGTGCTATCGCTAGGCCAGCGCAGATGTCAAATTCAACGCCACCAAGTTTTCTGCGCGTCGGCGGTGTTACATGCACCGACAACGCAGAGGTAGAGTGACCTCCTTGATAACCTTGCCCGCCCCGTTGTACAGTAGCGTAGATCGAGAGATGAGGCCTAGTGCGTAGGGAAGTGCAGAGTTATGGGCCCCAGTTGTTCGAGAATGGAGAGGTGACCTAGATCGGTGCTTCGAGCTGGCGGTCGGACCGGTGTCTGGTCATGGCTCTGGTAAATCGTTCGTGGCTATGCAAGTGTATTGCGCCACGACGATATCATCGTTTCCAGGGATCGAGGTACCTGGTGTTCACAGTCAGCAACGCATGATAATAGATTCAGAATGGAAGTGTGGTGTAACACGGACACTTGACTATCGGACAAGTCGACTCGAGGTTGTCCAAGACGGTGGAATAAGTTCGATCCGAAGAGTGGATTCTAAAATCGAGAAAAAAAATCAGTCGTCCAATTGCAGGAAATCGATAGTGATGTTGCGCAAAATGTTAAATCCCTCCGTCGTGCATCTTTTCTGGGATGGACGGTTAGCCAGAAGCCTGTTGCCGAAATAATTCCCCGTTCCAGCCTCGAAGACAACTTACCCATAACTATGGTGGAAAATCATCAATTAGCTGAGTTTAAGGCCTGCTAGAACTCACGAAAAAGCATGCTTGCACTCGGAAATGAACCTTGAGAGATGGCTGCTCTTGCTTCGACTTCCAGGTGCTGCGCATACGGTAGATGATTGAATAATGGTTCAATGCTGGTATACTATAGCACCGCCTCCGGAACGCAGAGATTACGCAGACCGTCGAATCCGTTGCGACCCTTGAGCAGGTGACGCGCGGTCCGGTTTCTCCTCGAGTATAACGCTCGAGCGACATGAGTAGCAGACACGAGAACTCGTTCGGGTCGCATCAAAACCGCTCGACCTAGAAAATGTCAGCTTGCGGTGAGCGGAGAGAGGTCACACGAGTCCGCTATGCTCCGCGGACCCCGTCTGCACAGCAGCGATGTACGGCATGAGAGCCGCTAAGGACGGTGGCGACATATCGAACACAGGGCCGGGCTCCCTTCATGCACTCAAATGACCGTGAACCAGATGCAAAGTCGAACCTGATACGTCGGCCTTGCTGGCGTCTGGAACATAGGTTATCTGTCAAAGTGCTGAACATCAAGGCTTACAAAGTGACTCCGTCTGAGGAAAGGCTGGTGATAAAGTATCAACGTTTTACGGTATCCACATTGCAATCTATCCGGATGGGAGTGCGGCTTGACATTGCAGGATGAAGGCATTGCATCCGCGTTTTTCTCAGTGGAAATGAAGGCTGTGGGCACCTATTGGCTCGTTAGACAGTCGAGTCAGGTTGTATCGATGACTTGAGAAGGTAACAAGATGGTACATACATGGAACAGGGCTCATTAGAGGTTCGAAGGTTAACATTTGCATTAGGATGATGAAAGAGCGAGAATGAGGGTGCATCATTGACTTACCTACCAAGTAGAGAATAAAGGCAAGCACGCTCTAGCCCCGAAGCAGCCGCCTGCGCGTGCCGCCAGCCAACTGCTTCCACTCGCGTCTCTTCGTCCTCTTTTGGTCTTAGCTACGAGGAACTCACGCTTTGCTCTCTTTCTGTACCTACCACCACCGTCTAGATGGCTGCTGAACGCGTTCCGGACGAGCCTTTTGTCGACGCCGACGACGGTAAGTTTTGCACTGCCTTTTATAGTCACCACACGCCCCGTACCGACACTCAGACGTTGCAGACGACATGCCTCCGCTTGTGGACAATCCGTACAGGCCCATGATGTTCACTTTCGCAACTAACATGACCCCAAACATGTATGGCACGGATTCCTCTGGCTTCGAAACTGGTCCGGAGACCATCTTTCCGTCAGCCTACACCATTGCACCTGAAGAGTCGTATGCCGCACCCGAAACACGCACCTCGCACACCAAGAAAAAGGATGCGAACCATATCCCTCGTCCTCCGAACGCCTTCATCTTGTTTAGGTCATCTTTCATCAAGGCGCAGCATATTCCTGAGAAGATTGAGGGTAACCACAGCGCTCTGTCGAAAATCATCGGTGCGTCTACGCAAAATAATTGAATTTCCAAGCATGTGCTAATATTCACGTCCAAACTTTTAGGTAAATATTGGAAGACTCTTGCGCCTCAGGAACGAGAGAAATGGGAGGCTAAGGCTATCGCTGCTCTCGCCGAACACAGGAAGAAGTACCCTGACTGGAGGTTTAGGCCTGGAGCAACTCTGCTATCCAAAGTTAAAGACGGACCTCGGAAGAGGAACAATAGGAAGGGCAGAGGAGAGGCTGAGAAAGAGGTCAAGATACGAGCCAAACGGTGCGAGAAAATAGCCGATCTCTTGGTCGCAGGCAAGACGGGGGCCGACTTAGAGGTGGCCATCGAGCAGTACGACTGCGAATCTGGGACGGGACCGAAAGCGGACGATGAAGACGGCTGCGGAGTGCTAGTCATGAAGATTGAGAATCCTGCTGAGCTCTCGCACGCTGGAAGTCCGCGCGGCAAGCGGGGTCCTGCTCGCGTGAAGGGCTCTGCCAACAACCCCCGCGCTGGCAATACCAAACCTCGCATGCGTCCCGACGATGCCCGGCGCGCCGCGCAAGGGCCTACCAAAGACACCCGATTCAAGACGCCCCTCACTGCGATGTTCAAGCGTTCATCATCTGCGCCCGTTACCGTCGATCGCGTCTCGGACACGTCCCCTCCCTCGCCTAACCCGCAAATCTTTGCGAGGCGCGACTCCCTAAGCGTCTTACCGTCTGCGGGCTTTTCGGAGTCTATACTCGCTTCTTCCCAGATCGTGTCCGTTGACGGTGATGCACGTGTAGACCACGACCTCCCCATCACCCCAAACCCGTCTGCCATGAGGGGAAGCAATGTCGATGGATTAACGCTGCCGCAAAGTCCGTCACCGCCTTTCGTGGGCGTTCAACAATTCAATTCTGCGCCTGTGCAGCAGCAGTGGCTCGAGGTGGGTTTTCAACCGAATGGTCATCCTACTGTAAATTTTCTTACGTCTTCGTTCCGCCTCAGGCTTACATTCAGGACGAAGCCAATCGCTACACGCCAACGCTCCCTGCTTTTATTCCTGATCTTGACAGCCCTGCGCCGTCCCCTCCTGCTTTCCCCCTGGAATTCAGCACCGAGAACGAACCCGGCGCTATGGTTGCCGAAGACGACAAATCTGCCATAGCTTCCCAATCACTCGCGATTTACACCCAGTCGCCTTACTCACCGCTTGACGGATGGAACCACGAGATAGCCTATCCCGCCAAATGCATGCCTGGTGTGTACCATCCCATTGCTTCTCCTTTCGTGGTCACGCCGCTTTCCCCAGCGGAGTACGATCACGATAGCATCTTGAAAGATGCGCTTGAAGCTGCCTCTTACACGCGACCTGAGGATTACGGTATGGGATATGCCTCTGTACACGCGTCGTACTACTGGGGCAACACACCTACTGAAATCGGAACTTACCATCACGGCTCGGCTATCCAACCCATGCTCTGGTCTTGAACGTTATGCTCGCCTCCAAATATCCTGCCACGCTTATGCCAACCCTTTCGTCTTGCTCTCTTCTTGCCATCGACAGCGTTAACTCAGCTCGAAGATTTCTTGAAATTGTCCCGGCTCGATTCGCAGTGCTCTGACCTCGCCAATTTGGCTGTACCACTAATATGGGGATAAACATTCACCCACAGATAGATATCGGTCTCAATTGTACAACATCCCTGGAAATTCTCGCCAGCCTTCCGAACCCTTGTCTCTCGAACTCGAACTCCTTCCCGTTATGCCTATGCTCCTCACGCTTCTTCCAGCTCCCGATCCGCTAACTATGTACCCCTATGCAAGCTTTTCTACATCTCTCGCTGTACGAACAATGTACAGTAGATCATGTACTGGTATGTCCTCCGCTCGGTATTATTAGCTTATGAATTATATTTCTACGATGGACCCTACATCAGCTTCGAAGTTAGGACCTGCTGACGTTGATGTCATCTCATCTCGAAGTTGGTGCTGTGGTTTGGCCCAGACACAGGTTCTGCTTCCCTTCATTTTGATCATTTAGGTTGTTCTACTGCTCATTTTCGATGAGTATTTGTACCCTAATCCCGCACATTGGTGAGACTCCACGCCTTAGCATCTTTTCTAGCACCAGGAACTAATCAAATGACCATCAGGCAGTATTCGCTTCGGCAACATAAGTACCCAGGCTTCCCTCTGGAGGGACCCGGAACTTTTGCCGCATCCTACCGCGCACCTACCGCATCCTACCGCGCACCTACCGCACACCTACCGCACACCTACCGCGCACCTACCGCGCACCTACCGCGCACCTACCGCATCAGTAACGCATCTGTACCGCATACATTTGAGGCCATCGCCGCGTGTGATTGCCTGTCGAACACATAGAATTCTTGATTTTGCACCTTGAACCT
>SWBT01000270.1:0-83450 GCA_005298045.1 Pleurotus ostreatoroseus | reverse complement strand
ACAAACCACGTAGTGCCGGACCGAGGCAGCTCGCAGCGTTAGCGCCGATGAAAGCCCCAGCGGCGCATCAGCTGGGACGTTCGTAGGGGACTCCGAGGGTAACTACAACGTCCCTGCCTGCATTATGACCTTTTATGGTCCCGGGAATGTCCTCAGACTTTCTCTTGCAACAACCATTTATTACTGTTTAATAAACTGTTTACACACTTTTACACAGGAAAAGTAAATAAACATAAACTGTAAACGGTTTTTACTGTTTATAAACAGTAAATAAACTAAATGGTTGGAGCCTTAGTTACAAGGTTCAGTCTTTGAGTTCAAATAATGGGAAAGCCGCTCGCAGTGCGTATGTGCCAGAGATCACAATTTAGATGCGTCTTGGACATGCACATCATGATCTATTAGGACACTTGGAAGAGGCTGTACTCGGTTTACTGTACGCTCCGAATCGAAGACCGTCGGATCCCGACAGTCTCCAAGCTTTCGGAAACGTCACATACAAAGCTTCCTTGCTAGTTAGTTGCCTATGTGTCTTTTGAACTCGCGTAGTGACTGAGATACGTTTTCAATTTTGAAATGACCAACCGAGGAGCATCGCAGGCGTGGGAAAGCGCGTGAGTCTAGCCAGCCTGGGGACGGTCCATCGTGTCTTGTAGGCTCTTCACTTAGCCTTGTATACGAAAGACAGTCGTACCTCACTCTCACTGAATTTGCTATGCTGCCAACTTCAAGAATGCGAGGCAGGTACGTGTTCTTGAAATCTTCCAGAGGAAGTCAAGTAGACTATAGTGTTCACACCGTCCGATAATCACTACAGGGATATCACAGTTCCATCACATCTCGCACCCATGTATCGAGGAACTCAGGAAAGGGTGCTTGCCGCGCCCTTGTACTAATGTGGAGCATCCAATGCTGAGAAGTATTGCGCGATTCTGTGCTTCTGGTACCTAGGAGTGATACGCATGGAATGTCGGTCTATTTAACAGGGAGGACGTGCCATGCAAAGACGCAGTCTGCGTCTCCCTCCCAGGCGATATACTCTCAGCATCGAGGCCCCCCCTAGCTGATTAATCATAACCTGGGGCTTTGCTCTCTTTTGCTTTCCAGGATGGACGGGGTTTCTGTTTCACAGTCGTAAGTCAGCCTCTGAATCAGACCGTCTGGATGATACTCACTCGTTCTCTCTCAAAGGCGTCTCAACAATTATTTCCATCTCGCTGGAATGAGTAGGCAGCGATCCTGTCTCCGATAGCCCTTATCACTGAAACGAAATTCAGCAATACTCTATTACGACCATCTCATCACATTTGGTGATGAGTATTATAGGTATTGGCGGGCATGGAAGAATTTACGATATTCAGGAACCTGGTTGTTCATCCTGAATCGATACTTCACATTCTTCGCGGTGCGTCCATCAAAGATCATCGATCAGGCCGAGTGCTATGTCTGACCGGCGAGTTACGACAGAACATCGCAGTGCTAATAAGCAGCTTCTCTACATCAATAACAGAAGAGGTGAGTATAACATCTCCTTCCTCGCGCTGGTCGTTATAGTTGGCACAGAGGTATGTGTTTCTGTGCATTCACTGGATTACCGCTAATACATCTCCCAGCTGTACCCATTGGACATTGTATCGGCAACTGATCCTTATTTTTGCCTGGGTGATCATAAATGGTGGGTCCACTAATTTAAGAATTCCCGCCCGGGCTTCTTACCTCGTTTATTAGCAAATCTACTTCTCAGACTCTATGCCGTTTTCAATAAGGACAAGCGTCTGCTCGTCTTTGTGCTCGCGGTTGGTGTTGTCTTACTTTGCATTGATGGCGTAAGTGATGTTCCGCGCACTTCATTTCTATCGAGCTAAACTCATGATTTTTTATATGTCAGTGGTCTTATAGTTTCATTGGCCGAGGAACAAACGTGTCTTTGGTTGGTGGATGTCAGAGTTCACTCAGTCGCTCTGTGTGAGTAACGCTATTCTTTCAGAGCGCCGCTTTGACTAACAGGCCGACTCAGTGCTATTCGTAAGTGATCGTCTCTGAGACTATCAAACGATCGGCATTCATTCGTTTCTGCAGACACTGCTGTTCCTTGGGAATCGCTCTTGTTCTTCGACGTCCTAGTCTTCTCTCTAATAATGTATAAAGCCTACAAACAACGCAGCCAGCTCGGTGTCGTCACCGAAAACAATATTTTCAAACTCATAGTGAGGGATGGTAAGTGCGTCGTACTTGTGACTGGCCATCTTTCTAAAGCCTTTTAGGTGCAATATACTTTGCGTAAGTCCGATCCCGCCCAACGCTCAATTCCGAAAATCCAACTAGCTTCTGTAGAGTCGTGGCTGGCGCAGATCTGGCCAACGTCTTGACGTTTTATGTAAGCCAGTTCAACAGCACTTCCACTACGTAGAACTTAGTTTTTTCTGATCCAGGTGTCCGCTGTGAGTCGTATGGTCACTTGCTGAACCCGGTCTTACGCTTGAGTCAAACAGCCAGCTATGAGGGGCGTGCTATCAACGCTAGCCACGAAGTAAGTTATTCACAACATCGAAGGTAGTTAAAAAGCTGATAATAATATGACTGCCACAGCATATCGGTTACTATGATCTCCCGACTTATGTTCAATCTGCGCCAACGTGCGTCGTCGAGCAAACACCATTTCAATCCAACGACTCGGGCAAGCAGTCTTCACTTCGAGACACCAGATGAGACGCTGTTTGCTAGTACAGCGCAGGGAGAGTCCCAGTTCTCGCAACAGGACGAAGTTTTGAAGATGACGGGATCAGAAACCACGACGGATGTAGAACTCGGTCAATGGTCAGAGATCGAAGAGCGTCGAAGGGGACAGGATTGCTGAGGTAAGTCCACAGAAGCCATCAACC
The DNA here is from genome assembly GCA_005298045.1 of Pleurotus ostreatoroseus. Lineage (NCBI taxonomy): Eukaryota > Fungi > Basidiomycota > Agaricomycetes > Agaricales > Pleurotaceae > Pleurotus > Pleurotus ostreatoroseus. Next base: position 80,568 of record SWBT01000270.1, on the reverse strand, counting down.
AGTCGCAGATCAAGCTCAGTGATGCTCCATAGGACATTCTGGTCGTGTGAGTCCGTGAACATGGATAGCTGGGCGTGAGAATGCGTGTGAATTCAGCTAGCGGACGAGTCGATCTCAAACTGATACAATGTGTCTTTACCATGCTGGCAACTTGGAGAATGCGAACTGATGGCGTATCACTACAGATGCATCACGGTCCCATCACATCGAGGATCCTCGTATGCGAAGATTTCCAGGATGGGCACATGCTGTACCTCTGCGCTATTGAATACGTAACGTTCAATCTCAAGAAGTACTGTGAGATTTCGTACCTTTGTCCCTGGCACTGATATACTCGGATTATCGCTTTACTTAAGAGGAGGACGTGCTTTGCGCAAAAAGATATAGTCCCATCCCCACGCTCTCAGGACGGGGACCTCCCACTACTTGATCGCATTCTGGACTGAACCTCCCTTTGATTGCTATGATGGACGAGATTACTCCTTCACAGTCGTAAGTCGACCCTTCAAGCCATATCTATTGATGCTGACTCGTTTACTCCTAAAGGCGTCTCACAAATTATTTGCATCTCGTTGGAATGAGTCGGTAGCGACCAGCTGTTAATAATTTCGTTACTGAAACAAGTCTTAGCCATCCTATACTATGATCATATCATCACATTTGGCGATGAATATTGGAGGTATTGGCGGACACGGAAGAGTCTGCGATATTTTACAACTTGGCTGTTCCTTCTGAATCGTTATTTCACATTCTCCGCGGTGCGTTCATCAACTTCAAGAGTACCTTCTCATATTAATGAGTCATAATAGAGCATCGCAGTGCTTATAGGTAACTTTTCTACCTCAACAACAGAGAAGGTAAGTGTCACACCATCTCCTTACTCACGCTAATCGTCATGTTTGTTACAGAGGTATGCGTTATTGTGTGCCTGTTATATGATTACTAATTTTTCTTAAGTTGCACCCATTGGGCATTGTATCGACAACTCATCATCATTTTCGCCTGGGTCGCCATCAATGGTAAGTTGAATCTTACAAGAACTCAGACTAGGTTTAAATGTGTTTTGCTAGCAAACCTACTTATCAGACTCTATGCTGTCTTCGAAAAGGACAAGCGTGTGCTTGCGTTTGTACTCTGTGTTGGTGTCGTCTTGCTTGGTGTCGATGGCGTGAGTTCTGGTTTCTCGAAGACTTCACGTGTGTTACGCGCTGATTTCTTGACGGTCATATACCAGTGGTCTTATAGCTCTGTCGACCGAGGAACAAACGTGACCCTAATCGGTGGATGCCATGATTCACTCAATCGTTCGATGTGAGTAATGCTTGGTTTTCGAAGCTTTGTTTTCGCTGATAAAAGGACTCAGGGCCATTCGTAAGCGATCTTTCCTGGTACTTTCCAGACGACTGACGTTCATTCACTACCGTAGGCACTGCCATCCCTTGGGAATCGCTGTTGATCTTTGATGTCCTGATCTTCTCACTAATCATGTACAAAGCCTTCAAGGAACGCGGTCGGCTCGGCGTCATCACCGAAGATAATTTGTTTGGGCTTATAGTGAGGGATGGTAAGCGTATCTCATTTGGGACTATCTATCTTTCTAATACTCTATAGGTGCAATATACTTTGCGTAAGTTTAATAATACTATCATAGCCGACAAGGATGAAGATTCCACTAGCTCCCATAGAGTCGTGGTTGTCGCGAATCTCGTTAATGTCTTGACGTTTTATGTAGGTCAAGTTGACCGCTTTGACCCTACCTGAGTTTGACTTTCATTTCTCTAGATTTCTGCTGTAAGTAGCAAGGTGGGCCGTTCAACTCGTCCTGACGTTTGACACAAATAGCCAGTGTTGAGGGGCATGTTATCAACGCTAGACACGAAGTTAGTCCGAATTCGTAACGTCGGAGGAAGCTAAAAAACTGATCGTATTGCTACAGCATGTCGGTCACTATGATTTCCCGGCTTATGTTCAACTTGCGCGAACGCGCATCGTTGAGCAAGCACCATTTCAATCCAACGACTCGGGCAAGCACTGTTCATTTCCAAAGACCAGATGAGACGCTGTTTGCTAGTACAGTACAGGGAGAGTCCCAATCATCGCAATCGGACGAACTTGTGAAGATGTCGGAATCGCCGGACGCCACGGCAGACATAGAACTCGGTCAATGGTCGGAGATTGAAGAGCAGCGAAGAGAACAAAATTGCTGAGGTAAGCCTACAGAAGTTTTGAAGCAAGTGCAAGCCGATCGACTAAACAATGCGCCGTCAGGACGTTCTAGCCGCGTAGCTCCGTGAATATAGATGGCCGTCATGACTGGGCAGCCGAGCTTTGAGACGACGAGTTAAATACGCAAAGCCATTGCAGGGAGTGGAACGACAGTGCAGCTATATAATCGTGGGCACGCCGCATGTATCACGGAGGACGATTTCGCCGTGATATAGGCTCAGACACAGCAAAAATAGAGTGTTCAATATCAATAGTTCGTGCGACTCGTTACGCTGTCTCCATTTTAGTCGTATATATACTCCATTCGTCCATGCATCGATAGATGAGGTTGAAGGCTGTACCCAGTTTACAGTGCATCCAGGAACAAGGTCCCAAAGATGTGATAGAACTGTGATGTCTCTGTAATGATCATCGGATGATGAGTACAACGGTCAACTTTCTGAGACGAGACTCATCCTAACTTCTAGTAAGATTTCATGAATACGACCCTGGCTTACGTTCTCGAAGTTGCCAGCATGGTAAAAACAGTCTGACTTGTCCGGCACGCGTTTTCTCACGCCCAGCTGCGACGCTTTGCAGGCGCTCCTTGCGTCACAGTTCTCTCTAGATCTTGGCCACATATCTCAGCTCAAGCCATTTCAAAATGTATCTCAGTTCGATATGTACGTATCTCAGCTCAAATCGTATCTTAGTAACCATGGAAGCTACATACGTAACCTTGCCCAGCACCTGGCAGTTGCTGAGATACAATCTAGGATCCATATATCCGAAAATTGCAGGAGGGGTGCATGCCGTACCTTTGTGGCAATCAGTCTCGGGAAGCACCACGAGACTTAGTACTGACTTAGTACTCTAAGCTCCTAAAGCTGATACGCTCGGGATGCTGCTTTACTTAAGAGGAGGGCGTATGTGCGCTGCGCAAAAAGATATAGTACTAGTCTCATCCCCTGTTCCTGAACAATACTCTCTCAGCCGAGAAGCCTCCCACTGGTATTTGATCTCATTTGGTGACTTGATTCTCCTTTGCTTGCCATGACGGACGAGATTTCTCCTTCACAATCGTAGGTCAACCTCCAAAGCCATACCTCTTTGATGCTTACTTGTTCTCTGTCCAAGGCGTCTTATCAATTATTTACATCTCGCCGGAATGAGTAAGCAACGACCCGTTGCCAATAATTCCACTACTGAACCGAATCTTAGCAATATTATACTATGATCATATCATCACATTCGGCGATGAATATTGGAGGTATTGGCGGACATGGAAGAGTCTACGATGTCTTCCAACTTGGCTGTTCCTTCTGAACCGTTACTTCACATTCTTCGCGGTACGTTCATCGATTTCAACTAGGGCAAGAGTACCTTCTCATGCCCGTGAGTCATAACAGAGCATCGCAGTGCTCATAAGCAACTTTTCCGCGTCAATAACAGACAAGGTAAGTGTCACGTCCTCTCCTTCCTCACGCTAATCGTCATAGTTTACACAGAGGTATGTATTGCCGTGTCCCTGCTGTAAGATTGCTTATATCTCTTTCAGTTGCACCCATTGGACATTGTATCGACAACTCATCCTCATTTTCGCCTGGATCGCCATCAGTGGTAAGTTGAATCTTGCAAATATTCAGACTAGGTTGATTACGTCTTTTACTAGCAAACCTACTTCTTAGACTCTATGCTGTCTTCAATAAGGACAAGCGTGTGCTTGTGTTTATACTCTGTGTTGGTGTCGTCTTGCTCTGTGTCGATGGCGTGAGTTCTGGTTTCTCTAAGACTTCATGTGCTCTATAAGCTAATTTTTGATGGTCATATCTCAGTGGTCTTATAGCTATATCGGCCGAGGAACAAACGTGTCTCTGGTTGGTGGATGCCAGAGTTCACTCAATCGTTCGGTGTGAGTGATACATTGTTTTCGAAGCCATGATCATGTCGCTGACAGATGGACTCAGGGCCATCCGTAAGCGGTCTTATCTGGTACTTTCAGACGACTGACCTTCGTTCGTTGTTGTAGGCACCGCCGTTCCTTGGGAATCGCTTTTGGTCTTCGATGTCCTGATATTCCTCCTGATGATGTACAAAGCCTTCAAGGAACGCGGTCGGCTCGACGTTATTACCGCAGACAATTTGTTTGGGCTTATAGTGAGAGATGGTAAGCGCATCATACTTGGGACTACTTATCTTTCTGAGACTCTATAGGTGCAATATATTTTGCGTAAGTCTGATATTATCAAAGCTCCCAGTACGAAGATCCCACTAGCTCCCATAGAGTTGTGGCTATCGCGGATCTCGCCAACATCTTGACGTTCTATGTAGGTCAATGTGGCCGCTTTCACCCTACATAAGATTCACTTTCATTTTTCTAGGTTTCTGCTGTGAGTAGCAAGGAGGGCCGTTAAACTTGATCTGACGTTTGGCACAAATAGCCAGCATTGAGAGGCATGTTATCAACGCTGACCACGAAGTAAGTCACTAGTAACGCCATGTATAGCTAGGAAGCCGATCGGGTTGCTACAGCATGTCGGTCACTATCATCTCCCGGCTTATGTTCAATTTGCGCGAACGCGCATCGTTGAGCAGGCACCATTTCGATCCAACGACTCGAGCAAGCAGTCTGCATTTCCAAAAGCCAGATGAGACGCTTCTTGCTAGCATAGCGCAGGGAGAGTACCAATCCTCGCAACTGGACGAAACTATGAAGATCACGCGATCGGACGCCGCAGCGGACACAGAACTCGGGAAATGGTTAACGATGCAAGAGCACAGGAGACAAGATTGCTGAAGTTGGTAAGTCTATAGAAGTGATTAAGCAATCGCGAGTCAATACTAAACGATGCGCCTTAAGACGTTCTAGCCGTATAGGTCCATGAACATGTATGGCTACCCCACTAGGCAGTTGAACTCTGAGACGACGAACCAAGTTAGGGGGCGGAGCGGCGATATGAGTGTATGATCATGAATACGTTACGTGCCGTAAAGGATAATTTGACTGTGAAATGGACTCATGGTAGCTACGGCAGATAGTGTCTAATTTTCAACACGAGTAGCCTTGTTCGTTTCGTTCCGTATTCTTGCACTTTGCTTGTCGATCCGATAGAGCTTGACTCTTCTTGCTGACGCCTGACCACATTTTGTACACCATACTCCCCGTCGACACGTCTCATTTGTACTTGCTTTGCTAGCGCGCTGCTCTCTTACTACATGTATCGTAACCTTGGCTTTGCGTCGCTGAACTTAACTAAACCTTGCCTTGCCGCGGCGCAGCGCGGCTGATCTTGTCTTGTAGAGCTTGAAATATATGTCTTGCAACAATCATGATTTTTACACGTCCAATTACACAACGAGATGTGAAGCAGAAAGAAGTACGATACTATGCTACAAGTCCGACTCTACATGGACATCGTCGACGGAGACGACGGCAACAGAAGGAAATGTTTATATGCATTCATGCGACGTAGGCGAAGGTGTCCCGAGTGCCCTCCACACGCTCGATGTACTCCTTCTCCAGGAGATGGTCTATCGCCTGTGCCAGTATTAGTGCTCAGAACACAGGAAAAACCTGTGAAACGAGACAAACCTTCTTGATATCAGGGATCTTCGGTGTAAAGCGCTGCGAGATCTGCGAAATGACTTCTTGTATGAGCTGCTGGTTCTTCATGGTCTTCCTCGCTTTCATGATACTGTCACGGAAGGAGTCAGAGGTAATCTAATTGCAAGGTGTACGTTTCGACGTACCGAACTATAGTAGCCTGAATGACGTATTTACGATCCTCGTCAACGGTCTTGAGGACGTCGGTAGCCTCCGCCTTCTGCTCGGCTTTGATAGGCACGTTCAAGTTTATACGGATCTTCTTCGACCTGAAGTCTATTGATGCGTCAGCAATGACGATCACCGCATAATGTCAGTTTGCTTACTCGGGTTCAAGTCATATTGATCCGTCTCGTCGTTGATCAGGATCTTCGGCTTCACCAACGTCTGGAGTACTTGCTTCAGCTGATCCTTCGAGATCGACGTCGCGGCAAGCAGCTCGTCCAATGACAAGGTGTCGTTGTCGTTATACTGAGAGAGCACAGCGAATTGGTACGAGCTCGTCATCAGGATGTACTTCTGATTCAGGTAGTTCGTCCGAAGTTCGTTCTTCGAGTAGTTCCACAGCCACGTCAGCTTCCTACCGGAGTGCTTCTGCTGATAGTACTTCGTGAAACGATCGTAAACGGGTAGGATATCCGCTGGAATGATGAACTCGTGTGTTGGTGGGTTCAGAGGCCAGAAGTTCGTGCCGAGGACCATGATGCTGAACGTGATGTCCATGTCGTCGTGGTTCTGCTGCATACGTTCCTTGAACTGGTCCGTAAGATCCTTACTCAAGCTCATATCTAGTGGCGATCAGCATCAAGTAAAATCGTAGAAGCATGAAACACACCAGTGAACATGCGTTGCAGTTTGTTCGTGTACTCGAAACCGCATGCCTCCTTGAGCTTAGAGATCATGCTGGCCTCCGCCTCATCTGAGGCAGAGACGCCGTGGATGAGACGCTTGGACAACTTGGTCGTGTAGAACGTCTGGAACACATCCTTGTCGTCGATGTATTTGAACAGAACCATCTAAAGCACATAATTGAGCGAACTTAGAGGACACGAGCTGCTGCATACATACCACTTTGTTGAGCGCGCCCTCCAGATCGTCCTCTTCCGCCATCTTGTTCGTCTTCCGAAGAAGCATATCCGCATGCTTGGCAAGCAACTCTGGCGACTTGGTCGTAGAAGAACCAGTGGCACTGTTGCGGTTGACGAAATCGCGGCAGGCCTTATCGAGACTCGCAACAAAGCCGGCTTCACCGCGGAAGCTACGGTTGACGGTCTCCTGGTTCTTGTGGTGTACCTCCAACAACGCGTCGACATACGCCTTGGGGTCGACTTCTGCGGGTTCGTTTGCGTCACCTGCTTGTGTGAGCTTCGAGACTGCATCCAAACCAGCGCGTTTGACGTGCTCCTCGAACTTCTTACGAAGAGGCTCCAGGCCCTCGGGTATGCGAGCGAGCAGCGCATACATGCGTTGCAGATCCTCGTCTTTGTCGTAGTCGAGGAGTTGCTGGAAGCTTTCCCGCATCTTCTCCGCGTGCTCACGGATGAGAACATGTTCGCACTTGCTGATGAGGCCTTTGCGCGTGTTCGTGTTGAGGTAACGCTCAACACGGTCCTCCTCCTCGCGAAGACGCTCCTCCGCCTTCTTCAGGTAATCAGGAACGCTGTTTTCGGCAAGGAATTGCTCGGACTCTTTGCGGTAGTACTTCTCAGTCACCTCAAGGAAGGGTATCTCAAAGTGCTCCTTGTAAACCTCGTAGGATACCTTGTTAATATCACCCTCATCGAGACCAAGAGAAACAAACGAGTCGACGACTTTCTTGACCAAGCCTTGGTCGATCGTGTCGCCATTACGCTGCCGCTCAATCAGGCGAAGAACCGCGCCTGCCAGCTTCTTGTGATTTTGCTGGACAGGCTGGAAGAAGTGATTCTTCCATTGCACGAGAGCAAGCTGAAAAAGCGTGTAAGCCTGAGTCGTGGGTGATTCAAGAATCGACACGAACCGTGTACACGGGGTAGACGCCTTTTCGGCCCTCGTCGCGCTCCCGCTTTACCCAGTGCCGATTAAGATAGGTGAACAGACGGTTAATGTAGTTTGCACCCGTTGTGTAACGATCCCACTCCTGAGCGTAGTATCGTAGTAGAGTCTCGTCTTGCAGACCCTCCGACCCCTGGAACAAGCGCGAGTGAACCAGGTGAGACAATATGCAAGTCACAAGACTATGATAGCGATCTTACTTCTCGCAACGTTTTCAGGTGGGTAACAAAGTACCGTATGAGGTTGTTGTAGAGATCGGATCCCATCAGGTTCGCACCGGCTGGAAAGTGACCACGATGAATATCATCTTTGCTTAGAGAGGCGATGCAGCTCTACTTACTCCGTTGGCCTAGCGTCATCGTGTCTCCCGACGTGTGCATCTTAGACGACGTGCAGTAGTTGTACGATACCGTGTACAAGCTCATGTACTTCGAATACGAAACGCCGGTTTGAAGCTTGGTCATGATATGGTCGACACCTTCCTCCAGATATGCCCAAGTTGTGGCGAGGTCCGCGTTCGCGGGAGGCATTGGAGGCTGGTTGCTTGCCGACGTACTAGCCATACCGGAGGTGCTCATGTGAGATAAAAACGATGGTCGCCGTGCGAGATGATGGTGGTTTGAAGCAGAGAGGACCTCGAGGCCGCGCCCGCGACCTGCTGTGTGTCCGAGTTTGTAGGCTATCTGGATAGGCGCCCATGCCACTCGAGCTCAATAAATCCGCCAGACGTAAATATCCCAAAGACTACGTCAAAGACACATATTGTTATATATTTAATGCATCTAGATGTTCACAAGCAGCGGTATGAACGTCCCATATAGGACGGAGTTTCACAACTTTACGCCTTTGTGAATGGCAGCAATGCCTCCCCACAGGTCCGTCCATGCACCACCCTTGCCTTCATGCATGCCACCGACGGCGAAGCCGGCGTCCGAAATCATTTGGGCAAACTCGGGCTGAGGTGGGAAGCGTCGTATTGACTCCACGAGATATTGGTAAGACTCGCGGTCTCCGGCAAGGATGGTACCCAGGATTGGGATAACAGAGAACGAATATTTATCATAGGCCCTGTCAACGGTCATTGAGGGATGTCGCAAAGTCAGAAGTTGGCTACTTACATTCCGAACAAGGGATTCGTCACTTTGCTGAACTCAAGACACGCGAAGACGCCTCCGGGTTTTAGCACACGATACGCCTCCTGCAGCACTTCAGCAGGCGACGTGGTATTCCTGATACCAAACGCGATGGTGTAAAGGTCGAAGGTGTTATCAGGGAACTGCTCCTTGGGTAGACATTGCGCGTTGCCCTCGATGAACGCGACCTGTGGGGCTAGGGTTTCATTAGTCCAGAACACTCCAACGCGGCGAAACACGGACTGTTATGGTACATCGTCTTTTTGAACCGCTTGTAGCCCTCCTTGAGCATCTCTCCGTTGATGTCAGTGACGACGACGGAGGTCTCCCTGTCCGCGTATTTCTCCCGGGCGTGGTCCAGGATCCTAAGCGCGATGTCGCCAGTGCCTCCGGCGACGTCAATACATCGCATAGGGCCCTTCGCGCCGGGCTTGAGCGAGCCGACGAACTCGTCCTTCCAGATGCGGTGTACGCCCATCGACATCGCGTCGTTCATTAGGTCGTACTTGGACGCGACCGAGTCGAAGACGTGCCGGACCATCGACTCTTTCTGGTCCTCGGGGACGGTTTGGAAGCCAAAGTGTGTCGTCCGGCTGGATGCTGAGCTCGACTCAGTGCTCCCGGAGGGTCCAGTATGGTTCCATCTGCTTGAAACCGCGCTAAGGGAGCCCGCCCTGAGCTTGCATGTTGAGCGGGCGAGGTTTCGTGTAAATGGCGTGAGGGTCTGCATGAAGGTCGATGTGTTCGGGGTCCTGATGGGCGCGCTTTGCATCAATCGCGCTTATGGGGACCCCGAACATCCCACTTCGCGTTAACCAGAAAACTTTGTGCTGCACGCAGCCTACACTTTTTCATGTCTGCCGCAGCTCTTGACAAAGGAAAAGGCAAGGCTTTGCCGGAGGAGCAAGAACACTTGGAGGCGGAAGAGGACGTTTCGTCCGCGAGCAGCTCAGCTTCAGACTCGGACACAGATTCGGAGTCAGATACTTCAGACAGTAGCGACTCCGAGGAGGAAATTACCCAGGAGCAGCTTGACTCTCTTCTGGAGAAGGCACGGCAGAATGCACTCTCTAAGAGCAGTACTCTACCGCTAAAAAACGCATTTGAGGATGGTACAGACATGATACGACTAGGAGACGATGAGGAAGAGGATGCAAAGGAAAAGTGAGTCTTGAAGTACGATTTACTTGCCCACCTGACCTGTTTTCAAGGCCTATACCTTCACTTGACCCTGGCGCACTCCCCAAACCATACATTGAACTGGGCAGCGACAAACGTGCAGGTCCATCCAAACTGCGTGACCTCGAGGTTGAACATGCGGAGCGTAGTACGGCACGAACCGTCCCAAAAGCCCCAGTACCCCCACCTTCAGCGCAGTCCGGAAAGACTTTGACAAAGAAGGAGAAGAAAGCGGTACGCCTTAGAGAATGGTTTTGATGCTTACGGCTTTAATGGCTCATTTGGTTCTGTATTAGCTGAGGACACAGACGGCGGGAAAAAGCTGGTTCGACTTGCCTGCGCCTGCTGCCGCAGACCTGCCTAACTTATATAGAGAAGTGGAGGCGTCACGTCTACGAAACCAGCTGGACCCCAAGCGGTTCTACAGAAAGGATGAGGGTGAAAGCAAGGGCGTCAAGGGCTTGCCCAAATATTTTGCGGTACGTAAAATTCTGCGCCGTGTCATATCCGTATCCTGAATACCTCTCCCCCCATTTCTTGTTCAGCTTGGTACTATCGTAGCAGACTCCACTCCATTCGGTACTGCAAGCTCGGACAACCTCACCAAAACCCAACGGAAACGGACGCTTGTGGACGAGCTCGTGGACGATGCGGAAGCAAAGAGCTACGCGAAAAAGAAGTTCAAGGAGCTGCAGACCGTCAGAGGGGCTAGGGGACGTGGGACGCTTGCAAGGAGACAGGCCGCACGGAAGCCCAAGTGGTGATTGCGTTTCGTGCGTTACTATTATCGCTTATTCGTACTATTTCATGCGCTATGAATGGTTGACTGGATCTTTGCGAGAACCATACTTGCGGGCTGTCAATGCAGGGAACCAGCCGCAAGCTGTGGTGCATATACGACGGTAAGGTAACGTCGCCGTTTCATGATCCTGAAGCTTCCCTATTCATGGCGTATGGCAGTAGTGTCTCAACCTACCGAGAAGTCCCCATGTGCGCAGAGCCGGTGTGAAACTGAACGATCCAGCATCCGCTCTGCACACAGTGTGCGTTGTCACTACGGCATACTGGAATATGCCCACGTCGCGTTAGAAACGCAGTAGCGGTGGCATTCGCTGGGTACTCGCACTTATGGACCGGCCCTCCGAGATTGGGCAGCGCGCTGACATCTCAACCAGCAAGACGACGGTATGACGTCTTGTGCAACCACAAGGAGTCATCGATGAGATAGGCTAATGTGATCGAGAGTGGACGAAAATTCGGAATGGCGCAACGCATGGGCATCGTGTTGCTACGGTCCAAAGTAGCAGCGGTATTTGAGAGGGTACGGATGCTTCTCGCAAATGCAACCACTAGATGCGGGACTGATCCCGCCCGAATGCACATTCTACAGACAAATCGATATATGAGAAACCTGATCTGTATTGAACTCAACGTCCGCACCGGCATCTTTACTCACGGCGACCAGGTCACGCCGCTCTCGATTGCTTTAATGTGCCGCTCCTTCCTAGAGTTGGTCACAAGAACCATGAGTTAATTTCTGAAGGCGCGACCGCCATATAAAGATAAATTGCTTCTTACCAGCTGCGTCTACTGTGTTCACTGGACTCATCGCCGTGCCGCGGCCCACGCGGGGGCATATTCGAGGATTTGTCTTGTAAATGCCGTTAACCTGTCCGCATGGACTTTCTCCAACGTGTTCAGTTTATAAGCATCCCGTGCTGAATTTGATCAGCCTGGCGGACGAGTGACTCTGCAATGAGAGAAAGAAGTCTGTAGAACGAATTTGGTCCATAAACTATCATCTAGTGCGGTCCTTGTAACTCACCAGTGTGGGGTCGTCGGCTACCGATGGCGCGTCCAGTCGCGTCCGTCTGACCAGTGACAGGACGCGATATGCGTGACGCCACAACCAGGTGAAATAACCTGACCGCAAATCCTCACGACCATATCCACGTTCCGCACCCCATCAGCCTTGCGCTAGCCTGTAGTAGATCTAGCCGTATCTTCAGCGATGCGCCCGGCTCGAATTTGAAGATGGGGTTCGAGTCTCTAGCCGCTTGGTGCGTCTCTAGATCCTAGATCCAAAACCACGGGAAGAAGGATGAAATACAACCACGCTGCTTCTCTCACCTGCAAGCCACGGTCCAAACTCGAGAAATGAAGCCAACAATTCTCATGGCACTCACGCCCGCTCGCCGCTGTCGGCGCTGAGACAGACGACGAGCGGACCGGATTTGGCAGCGCGGACAACTTGAACCAAAGTTCTCACGACCTCTGCTGTCCGCTCTCGCCTCTGCCTCATTCCAGCCCATGTCTCCTTTCTTTCTCCTTCACATCCCGCACAGCAGGCGTACAGGCGAACAGCACATTAGCAGCAGCGCACAAGCATGTCTGTGACCGCCCTCCGCGACGTCCTCCTCAACGCGCTCGCCACGCTTCCCGGTACACGCGAGTTCCACATCCACACACTCGTCTCCGCACCTCACAAACATCACGACCTGTTCCCGTATGCTCATCCGCGTCCAAAGGTGTATATGCAGGATGTGGTCGTCCTTCTCTCGGAGCAGGCCTCTCCTAGCTCACCACGAGTCCTGGTTACCGCAGTAGAACTCTCCGTCTACAACGTTCCCTCAACCTCCTGCGGCATTCTTTACATCTCCAAGGTGGATACGACTGGTCAAGGTGCCTATCCTTCGCCTACCGCTATGCTCGTCAAGACCCTGTTGACATATTACGCGGACCCTGCGACGCGCCCGATCCATGTCGACACGCTTTGGCTGCAGCTCTTTGCCCGCGCGCAGGGCCAGTACTTATTCCCCGGATCCGCGGAGTACCCGGGCAAGAAGCCGCTCGCGGACGTAAAGCTCTGTGCATGGTGGAAGAAGCTGTTCAGCGAGGTAGCAGGCGAAGTCGAGGCACGATGTTCAGGTACGAAGACGCGACTGTTCTACGTACTTCCCGGCTTCAACGAACTTGAGGCCCTGAGCAATCTTCATATACCGTCTTCCATACCTCCGAAGAATAACGGTGTGCCTGTGCAGTGGACTTATGGTCATCATTACTCACAGACCGACATACCACTGCCCTGTCCGCCGCCGGGAAAGGGACACAACTTGGGTCATTATATACCTTCCTTCGACGATGACCCCAAGTCACGTTTCATGGATGAGATCGCTTTTATCACGGATGCCGAGGGCGTAAAATCGCCTGAACAGAAGCGCCCGAAGACGGGGTTGCATCGTACAGTTTCCAAGGACACAAACGTATTAGAAGAGGAGGATGAGAAAGAGAAGCACAAAGAGGAGAAACACGAAAAGCCACAAGGCGAGCTGGACAGAGTGACCGCAGACGAGTTCTGGGAGCGCATGTCCTTCCGGCAGGAGTGCATCGCAGGGGCCGTCACCGGCTTTTTCTCCCTTGGTCTCGCGTCCGCGCCGTCGCCCGACTCTCACGCAACTCCCTCGCCCTTAGCCCCGCAACCAGGCCAGGTCGCGCCGCGCCTCGTGAAGCGCGTCCTCACGTCCCTCATGAACGGGTACGACTTCTCCACCGCCGAGCTCGCCGCAAAATCGACCGAGACACTCGAAGGCGCGATTCGCGGGCTGTGCGACGGCCTCGTCGCGGGGGCCGCAGAGCCCGCGAGTACGTCAGACGTCGCGAGCCGCGCGCCGCTGCTCTTCCGCCGCGACACAACCCCCGAGCCGAGGGCTACACCCGCGCCCGCGACGCTCGAGGTGCCGCGGACTCCGAAGAAGCCCAAGGGCGGGAAGGCGCTCCCGGACGTGTCGCCGAATCCGTTCCCAGAGCCTGTAGCGTCGCTCGAGACATACGAGGGGCACATCTACGGCTCCGTGTCCGTCCGCAATCCGCCATTGCCCCCGCGGGCGGGTGCAGTGGCGGGGCACGGTTCCTCAGGCGGTGGGAGCGTCGCTCCGGCCCAGCCAGTCACAGTATTGACCGTGCGCAAGAAGAAGCGGAAGCATGAGCCATAAACATGACCCACAGTGGGCTCTGTATGGCATGTATTTTGAGACACCGCCGGTACGCACTCAGCTGTCTTCTCTGATGGGATCCAAGCAGATGCTGACGGGTCTGCGATAGCTTTTCGTGAGATGCTGTATTTATCTTGTGTACCGAGCGTGCATCTCTATACCCAAACCGATATACCGTGGGCAGCCCATCATGATTCAGATGCGTGATGGGAGATTCGGGTGTTCTTGCGACGTGCCATCGATGAACAGAACACATCCGTCTGTCAATTCCGAATGCGACGATATAGGGCTGTTGAATACACCCTGTCGCGATTGCGAACAATTTGCTTTCGCCCACACGTGCTCGCGCGGGCGCTGCGTCGCACTCGTGAGCAAATCCGAGATTGAGGATGTAGCAACGTAGTAGCAACGAACCACGAGCTAGTCTGCTTGGCCCCGCAGCCTCGGCCCAACGTGTTCGCGGTGGTTTGCCAGCCAAGCTATGACATTTGCAGGGCCGATAGAGTTTAATATGCGCGTTGTAAGCTTCAAGGATGATAACGTTACACTCACCCACCCCATTGACTTCTAGTTCGGCTCTAAATCCACAAGGGTGGTACGTAACATGCTTGCTTATAGGCAGTTATCTTTACTGCCATAGTCGGATTCGTCAGACAAGGCGGTATGTGACTGGTGACCTATCTCCGTCGCGAATATTACTCTGTTGAGAGACCCGCTCTCGTGATGTATCCATCATCCGAGACACGCGTGGTCCAGGGAGGGGAAGCCAGTCGTGATCTCTCTCAGCGGGCGATTCGAAGGAGAAGTTCGACGACTCCAATATACAAGACGATGACCATTCGCGGGAGTTACTTACCTGCTGCGGCTCAGAGTTTGAGAGAGCGATTCCCGCCGCTATATAGGTACAAGAATGCAATGATGCCTGGAATGCGATGTTTCGGGACTGTCTTGTACTTCAGGCACGATGGTACACGGTTGGTGAGTATTTCGGGTGCGTCGCCGAGGACGTGCACTCGTTGGAACACACCGCTTTGTGTATTTAGCTCGCGCTTCGGTGCGGTTGAGGCGAGATCCAGACGCACCCGTCGCGGCGTAGGTTGGGAGCCGTGTCGATACCGTGTTAATGAGCTCATATGAGTGTTAAGCTGCGAAGTCAGCACGAGATGATTAGACTGGCTGTGGATTGTTGCCTCCACCCACGGGTCTGGGCTGCATCGACTGAGAAGATTCTACCGAAGGGTATTCATTGATATCACGAATCGGTTGGGACGCTGCGGTCACGGCGAAACCCTACCCTCCTGCGTGCAGCTAATAATCGTGCGCTGACGTACGGACGGTGGACTAATGGGTCAAAGCAGGACGACGCGTGGCAGAGGTGAAACACTGAGCGTGGCAGGGCCAGCAGAGGCTTGGACATCCGAGTCTGACGGTGTGATAGCACATGTCTGCGAGAAGGCTGATGTCGAAAGGAGTGTTGTGTTGCAGATGGGATACGGAAAGGAGGTTCTGATATGGACGTCGGGTGCCGTAGCAGACGATGATGGGAATGCTGGGCTGCCAGAGCGAGTCGACCCGGGGCTGCGTGCATGTGGGCATGGAGAATCGACAGAAAAAATAAAATTACGAATGGACTCGTATGTCATAAATGCTGGAACGCTTTCGTATGTTTTGGCAAAGTCGATGGCATGTACATCTGCCCGGATGATACGCGGTTGCCGAGATGGAAGGGAGTTTTGATTTATGCGATGCGATGGGAGGCAGGAACCTTGTATAATTGACCGCATCCATTTGCTGGGTTCAATTTCGTTTGTTGATCTTCAACTTGCAACACCGCGCTCTCCTCCCCGCCCGTCGCATTGCCAACGCACTGCGAGCTGCCGGCCTCACCCTGCCCGTCGCTGCCCCCGTCGACGACCAGGCCAGCCAGCACGACGACCTCGACAGCCCCCACCCCTGTCCCCTCGCTCATTTGCTCGAGCTCGAGTCGGCAGTGCGCCGTCCATGGCAAGTCCTCCAACTGATATGGCGACCGCCCACCCGCCCCAGTCCCTCCCCTCCTTTGCACAGACCTTCGGCTCGCCCGAGTCACTCAACAGGATGCCAGACATGAACAACTCGCTGCCGCCCATCCAGCACCGCGACTCGCCCTTTGATCGTTCTCGCTCGGGACACGCTTCACCGCAGCCACACACCCTCGAGCACAAATACAGCAAGAAACGTCTGCATTCGGAGACGGGGGGCGCCGAGAACGAAGACAATACCGGTTCTGAGTACGCATGACAATGCAATGCTTGGTCCCCCGCTTACCTTTGTCTCCATTTCCCGCAGCGGTCGCAGATCCCCGCGCACAGTGCGAGTTAAACAGGAATCCGACGCAGATTCATTACCGCCACCCAAGCAAGGCATATCATCTGCGCAACAGAAGCAGCACAGCCCGCCCTCCAAGCCAGACTCGCCAAACCCGGCCAAAAAACGTCGCACCTTACCCATCGATACGGACGTGAGACGTCCCTCGATAGATAGCGGCATATCTCCTGTCGTAATAGGTTTCTCCATACCAGAGGACGATCCGAAAGCCATAGAACAGGTCAGATCGATGATAGGCCTCAAGCAGCAGCAGCAGGCTCTCATAGAGCAGAGGAGAGGAAGCACAGTTGGGATCATGCCCCCTACTGCACCTCCTGAAGTTAACGTCGTGAATGCCGTTTCTAGCAGCGAAAGCACTTCTACCAAACAAGCCGCGCTCACCCGTGGCGGTAGACGCAGCCCAGTGCCACCCGTTGGACCAGCTAACGCTAGGCGTCCCATTGGTTTGCCACCGGCTGCAGGCCTTCCTGCAGGCATGCCGTCATCTGCACGACCCGCGAGTCCCCCGCCTGCGCCGCAACACTCTCAAGCGGCAGCTCCCGTAGGCCGCCATCCGTCGGATTCGCCACCGACGCATACACATCTCCACCCATCAGCCTCAGGCTCAAACCCTGCCACTCATGCACTTCCGCCGCCGCCCATCAGCTTTGCACGGCGACGGGCGAGCCGCCAGCTCGGAAAGGGCAAGCCAGCGGACATCGTCATTAGCCCCCGCACGTCTTCTGAAAGCCATTTGCAACCATACATACAGAGCGCGCCACCCATCCCTCGAGGATCGCAATCGCAGACATCGATAAGCGGTCGTCCCACAATGGCTCTTCCCAGTCTCCCGCCGCTTCCCGCACCGGGGCAATCTATCAAACGTTATTCTTCTGGTCAGGTGCCACCGACACCAACGAGGCTAGGTATGACTCGGCAGTCTGTAGCGGGCACTACCACCGCAGGTGTTTCCAGGCGCTCGCCGCCTGCTGCGTCAATACCCATCTCATCGACCCTGGTTCCGCCCACACCCGCGTCGCTGCACCACCCAGGCTACTCCGGAGAGAAATCGGCCTTCCTAGCGCCGTTCGAAATGTTCTACGATGCGCTTTCTGATTCGAAGCAGCTCAAGACTTGGTTATCCGACCAGCTGCAGAAGTCAAATGCGCTTCTGGCTGGTCTTCAGCGCCAACAGGATCAATTGGAGGAGTCCGTGTCTGCCATGGTGGATAAGAAGGTCGCGGGGATGCGAGAAGAGATGTATGGCATGCGTGTTCGAGTGGAGGAGCTCGAGACAGCTCTCCGGGCCGCTCGAGCGCAGGGATACAGCCCCAATATGTCCGCCGTGAAGGGCAAGACCAAAGCCAACGGCTACCAGACCGCCAGCCCCGTCGTTCCCGAAGCCTACACCTTCCCGCCCATCGAGTCCGGCGTGCGCCGTCCAGAGCCTATCCGGCGCGTGTCCTCACCCACCAGTGAGAACCAGAGCTTCCCGCCGTCCCAGAACGGCTCACCCGTCCCCTTCGAGGTCGGTAGACGGCTCTCCGTCTCTGCGATGCGCCTTGACCCTCCACGCGCCCCTCCGCAGCTCCAGGGTGCGCCGTCGCACCTGCCGCCGCGCGAGCTCCCGCCGCACAACTTCCCTCCGCCGCATGCTGCTGGAGGGAAGGGCAGCTGGTCGCCGCTCGGCCAGAAGACGAGCTTACCGTCCGTGCGTAGCTCGCTCAGCCACAGCACGCTGTCTGAGCGTGCCCCTCTGTCGCGCGGCGGATCTGGTCAGGGCTCGGGGCTGGGTCAGGGCCAGGGTCAGAGCCGTATGAACCCTCCTGAGAAGCGTCGGGCAAGTCGGTCCCCGGATGCGGATGAGGAGGCACGGCGTGAGCGCGGGGCCCCCACCGCAGCGGGAGAGGAGAGTGGGTCGAGTCCCCAGCAAACCCGTGCCCGCTCACCAATGGAGGAATGAACGGCCGATGTAAAGACGGTGTATTTAATAGTGCCCACGCGACATGCCCACTGCTCACGATCTTTCATGCTACTTAGTAAGGTGTCAATTGGTTCTCTGCGAGTGTGTAACCTGTGATCCGCTGTATCTTGCAACTCTTGACTTCTTCGTTCCGTACCGTCGTTTCCTCTTCCCCGCTCATTCACTATGTCTGAACCACTCCAACCGCGATATCTCCCAGAGCATTCTTGACATGATAACCCCACTCTCCTTGGACAACGCCTGTCTACGACGCCCACGCTTTCGACGATGTTGTCGACCGATTGTCTTGCTCTGTACCACTCACATTGTACAATTATGCACGCACATCTTCATCTGGAACTACTTGCTTCGCTGTGGGTGTCGTAGTGCAGCAGCTTGACGCGATGTGTGCGCAACTCGTGTTTGACCCGGCTCGGTAAGCCGGGCGTTTTTTCAATTGCATCCGCAGATAGCAACGCGCCAGTCTATCCAGCACTTGAAAATCAGGTCGCGACGCGTAATTTCGCAAAGAAAGGGGCCCAAAGTCCGTACATCGTCCTCTACACTTGGCTACAAGCGAAAATAACATGTTTGCTGCGCGAAACCGTCTCGCCACGTTCGCGACCGCGTTCGGGCGACGTGGCATGTCCCTAGCCACCTCGCCGTCCAGGCAGCCCCTTCTGCTGTACACCGCGGGTACACCGAACGGCCATAAAGTCTCGGTGCTCTTGGAGGAGCTGAAGGCCCTTTATGGCCTCGAGTATGAGTAAGTTTCGTTCTGCCACTTGCCAATCGCGTCCAACTCGTGCCTCGTTGTCTTGCCAACTGAAGTTGATCTCCCGCGCGGTGTGGTTACTGGTACCAACTAGCGTCCACAAGATCGACATCGCCAAAGGCACACAGAAGAAACCCTGGTTCATCCAATTGAATCCTAACGGTCGCATCCCGGTCCTCGTCGATCGCAACCGCAACGATTTTACGGTCTTCGAGACCGCCGCGATCCTCCTGTACCTGGAGCAGTACTACGACACCACGCTCAAATTCTCCTTCGATGCGCGAGCTCAGCCGAATGAATATAGTCGAATGCTACAGTGGATATTCTTTACGGTCAGTTGTCGTGTGCGCCCATATGAAAGCTAATCCGAGTTACTTACTCGCCTCCAACGCAGCATGGTGGAATAGGGCCTATGCAAGGCCAAGGTGTGCCTGATCCATGTACCGGTAAGCTATAAACTCAAGCTCACTTACTTGGTACGTTATGTAGCCGGCCATTTTACGCGGTTCGCTCCCGAGGACATCCCTTACGCTAAGAAAAGTGAGTTAGATCCTAATTGTTGTATGTCGACTGGTTGATGACTGACAATCTGCAAGGATATATTGATGAGACGAAACGCCTGTATGGTGTTTTGAACATTCGTCTCACCGGTCGCGATTGGCTGGCTGGTCCTAACCGTGGCGTGTATAGCATCGCTGATATCAATGCGTTCCCTTGGTAAGTGGCAGATAGACAAGGTCTCTAGTAAACCTGTACAATAACAGCCTGTAACATCTAGGGTGGCTGTTCACAACCGTTCAGGAATCGAGAGTGTAGAGGAATGGCCCAACGTCAAGGTGCGCTTTTCATGCCGCTCTCGGAGATGAAACCTCGTTGAATTATTACATTTGTCTTACTAGGCGTGGTTGGCACGCTGTTGGGAGCGTCCGGCTGTTCAAGCAGGCATGCAAGTTCCGTAAGCATCGTGCATATGCATGCAAGCCAAAGAGGAATCATTTAGATACCATCTGGAAGTGATGGAACAGTGCAGACATGTTATAGAGGACTTCAAGTCATGGCAGTACAAATACAAGAAGCTCGCGGTGGGAACGGCGACGGATCCAGGTATCAAATCGAACGCTGCACTGCAGCTGTGTATATCATGTGCGCGATACGCTATCTGCAAGTGGCATTCAGTCGGTTTAAAGCCTCAAATGAAGACTGGTAAAACACACCGCTGGTTAGGAGGTGATCAAATATATCGTCCGCTACCAAGGTGGCGAGCGCGGACGTTAGACTCGTGGTTGATCTTGCCTGGTCTCCCCGGACACTGCCTTCTCACGGCTCTTTCCTCGGGACGTAGACCGCTTTCCGTGGTCACCCCCTGCTCCCCTGCCCAATCTGCCCTCTGCACGCTTCTTACACTCTGTCCACAACTGCAGAGTGTAGTCATGCATTGCGGACGTGTATCGCTCCAGTGCCTCCTCCATCTTCCTCAGGCGCTCGAACTCTTTATCCTCCGGCATGATAGAGGTAGGAGCTTAGTCTGAGGACGTAAATGTTGTAGGAAGCTGCTGTCGCCTCGACTCCTAGATGGAGCACGTTCTAAGAGTGCGGAAGCCGCCCTTGACGGTGTCACTCCGTCTACACACCCGGGGGATGCCACGGAGTGGTGCTGTGTGACACGATCTAAGGCCTACTAAAATTGCAAAGCTGTGGAATTCCGGAAGCAAAGGATCAGGCAAGCCTAGGTATGTTTCTATTGCTCTGCATCTCTACGTCATATCGCACCGTGACTCATGACAATTCCAGTGTCAAATGGAGACGTCATGTCGCGTCGTCGCAGGCGGTTTTCGTTTACGTGTATTCATGAAGGCTTTCTCTGCTTCGAAGTCCAACAACATCTCCGGTAGCCCTTGCTACAAAGAGACGGGTAACGGTTGGTTGGCATGAAATCTGATGTGCGAACTATGGTGTTATCTTGGCTGGATAGCCGAATGCGGCGCGTCGCTGTTCCAGAGTTCTGTGACGCACACGACGGCGGACACGGCATCGATCGCGGATCTTACTCTCACTCCACTCGCCGGTCCAATACCTTCCACATCCGAAAAACGTTACGCAGGCCCACGTTAAACTTCAAGCAGATGCTCGCTACCATATTTCTAACCTCCAGAGACGTCAACAATAGTGCTTAGGACGAAACCATTGACTGGATTATTGTGGACGCACAGCTCTAAATCGATGATGTCACAAGTTATTAAAGTCAGAAGACCGAGAAGTGAAGGTAAATTAGCCTAATATCCGAGGAAACAATGCGACGTTAGTTCGTGCTGTTTTGCGCTCATCTGCTTTTCTGTGTATGTACACGAGCTCAGTATTGCACACGAGACAACCCTCGATCCATACCACCTTGTCTACACCTCGAGGAAACAAGACGCTTGGATATATTTCAAATTTGGGCGTTCTGAACATTGGAAGTCCTTGTTTCGAACGTTCACATACTAGTAAAGTGAGGCTGTAATTTCGCCTGTCATAAAACAAATCGCTTACTGCTACATTGAGAAACATTAAACGATAAGTATCGGCATTTTCTACGCGTTCAGCCAGTGTAGGTTCATGCAAGACAGATTGAATGTAATCATAACCAATTCGGACGCTGTAGAAGCGACAAGTTCGCCTCCCGTACCAGCATGTTGCTCTTTCTAGAATGGATGAAGGCCGTTGAATCCTGGCCGATGGTTTTCCGCCACAGTAAATACAATGTCGGGTTATGCGTGAGACAATCAGGTGTTCTCTGATAGATGATGCAGTCGCACAGCGAGAGACAAAGATGATAGGGTATCGCGTTTCCAGATGAAGTTTCACCTTATGATCCTGTTTCGTATATATGAGTGCGATAGTGAGAAAACTGCTGTATGGTCAGGACACGAGCAGTCATCAATCGAGCAGGGAACTGTCATGTAGAGTGGAGCAGTGCCGTTTAAGGCATAAGATGTACAAACATGCAGTACAGTCATTAAGATGGTTTCCAATAGCCGCAGCGCAAATGAGCTGCAGGTGCAACGTTGTGGGGATGTGAATAAGATGAAAAGCAACGACTTACCTGGTACGTAGACACGTGGCAAGGTTTGTCGTACATCTCCAACGAGGATTATTGAAATCAAAACTCATCACAAAATAACTTCTTGCAGCTGGATACAGTGGCTATTCGAGGCTGTAAGATGCACATTGAGTTCTCCAGAACCCGCATGCGGGATAACTTCTGTAAGCAGCTGACAGATGCGATAGTGACAGTTAAGTAATTGAGAAGGGATAGACTCAGATTTTATACAGAACTACCCGTAGACTGGAGCATAAGAGAGAGAGACAAGGTAGCAAATGAGTAGGATCGTTCAAGTTCGACATACCGGTGGTGTCTCACTTGAACGAGCCGGGGTGACAGGAGTCAACAGACATCGCTAGGCGCTTACTATACATCCCCTGACCTCTATAAGGACCCCTGATACTTGCTTCAGGTATGTGAGCGAGCTCCCATTACCCTCCCACCAGGTGCCGCCAATCGTAATGACGGTTTTCACATATATTGCTCGTATTGACTGTTCGTTATAATCACTACCACCTATGTTGCCTACGGCTACTACGAAAGACGAGCCAAAGAGCCAATACTAACGAATGCTAGCGCTATCATGTATTTGTACTACTTGTTGACGGTCCTTACAGGAGATTGTGGTATATATCCATCGACGTATTACCTCCACAACTGTAGTAGTAATTTCCTGAACACGGCATATCACAATCGCCTTTCGGCCCCCCTGATATCTGCACGTCTGTTCCACACCAACACTCATTCCCTTTCTCCAGGCCACCCACAGAAAAGCCCAACTCTTGACAGAGGCTTAGGCAGTTCATCGGAGTATTGCCATCAAGATACTGGACGACTGCGTCGGAGAAGATAGGAGTTCCGTCATCAACGATGCAACCCCAGCTCGCCCAGCCCTCAGGTAGGTTAAGTTGATCGTCCTCGTATGATGGGCCACCGGTGGTCACATCGCAGTTCACGATGACATTACACTCTGTGATGTTATCGTTACCCCAGAAGTCGGAGCAGCAGACCGACAAATAGTCTGGACCACTGTTAGAGCGGTTCAGTACAGTTCAATGACACGAGAAAGCAGAGGATTTACCAATCGGTAATGTCGTACGGCTCCGGCGCAATGCCTCTGGAATCTGCAATGATGGTCTCTTGAGAGACGCTGATCCCACAAACATTCGCCCAGTAGTATGCATTGTCTGAGTAAGGGGTCATGAATATTGCGCAAACCCCGAGGGGCTTATCGATTTCGTTGCAGGGCCATCCAAAAGCATGTGCCAGAGGCGCAAGCTCTAAGAAGAGCAGTGTAGACGCAATAAAGGCGACAGTGAGAAGCATGTGAAACTATCGACTGACGATGGGAGAGGCACTCTCACTTGTCGGGATTCCTGGAGATCGTCCTGAGGCCAAGTTATAGACGTATGGACGTCAATTCTGAGGCTCGATAGAGATATTGGGTAAGCAAATCGGTTACCTGTGTAGCTTTAGTCGTACACATGATGTTATCGCAGCATTTTTACGTACGATTATCCGCTCGAGTAGGTACTAGATGAGTCTGAATAAACCTAACATCGAGGTAGATAAAGCACATGTCGCAGGGAGAAGGCAGGCTGCCATGGCGGCATATGAGAGTTCCTATAACAGAACTATAGGCAATTTGAGTGGCTATAAATACCCGTACAAAGTAAAAACTCACTGACCGTCAACCCTGATACAATCTAATCATGTGTCTGAGGGATACACGACGGTGACAGTCCGCTGTTGAGGGGCGACTGAACCCCAAACCCCCTTACCATATGTCAACGATACTTACGCTTTGAGCACAACCGCTCGGTTATCAGGCTTCAAAACCCGAACTACACGGCACTACTGTCTAGAAGCCCTAATGATAGGTCAGCGTGTTGTTCAGTCGCACGTCAACGTACGTATCAGTCAATACGCCGACAGATGGTCAGATACAGCTGTTGAACAAGGAGGTAGTCAGAACAGTGAGGTTTCAACAGTCGGTACGGAACGTACCTCTTCCCTGTATGCTCTGGCCGGTATTAGGCTGAGTGGAATCGCGATATCGAATTCAACTTTGCAGCAATGGCCCGGGAGATCCGCACTCAGGGGATGTAGATGAACAACTATTCTTAATGAATCCACATATTTATTGGTTCCAAGTCCGAAGGATTTACAGCTAGTTTCATTGCTTTGCGGAATCGCGAATTTCCCGCGCGCGAGCTTGCCATCACTCGTCTTACCAAATATGGCAGTCCAACCGTGACGCGTTTCAGGTGAAGTCACGAAGCACGAACATACCCAACGAGTGCCCTTCTGGGCAGATTTCTGTATTATTGGAGCTCCAAAAAATACACCTGTATTGTGAAGTATCATACTGCTTGTAATTTATGCCGGTATGAGTACCATGCCCAATAAGAGACCTGTGCACGAACTTGACCCGACGTAATCAACAAATGTAAACAATGACCGCAGTAGCGCCAGCAGGTCGTTGACCAGCTTGCAGCTCACCGTCGACCTCGATATGTCACCGCGAGCAGTCTCACAGGATCTCAAAGATCGTGTACCAATACTGCGGCATGTCTTTGGCTTCAAGGTCAACGAAATATGCAGACTTCTCGGCATCCAGAAGACTCTTGCTTACACCACACTGTCTCATTACCGCAACTTCGGCACATGTTACTCTCCCTTTGCGCGATCACGCGGTCCACGTCGCCGTCTTCTATCTGCTGGTGATATACGCTATCTACAAGACATCATTGCTCAGAATTTGACTCTGTATCTTGACGAGATACAAGATAAGCTCCAGACAAAGCGCAACATCAAGGTGTCAATACCCACTCTTGTTCGGAGTCTACGACGGTTGGCCATCACGCATAAGCAGGTAGCAAAGAGGGCAATCGAGCGAGATGCGATGCGGAGGGCACACTACATGAACACGATAGGTACAGTGGCGCCAGATCCTTCTATGTTGGTCTTCCTGGACGAAAGTGCGTGCGATCGACGTACAAGTGGTCGTCGCTACGGCTGGGCAGCACGAGGACTTCGTTGCGTGCAGCGGCAGTGCTTTGTGAGGGGTGCGCGGTACTCGCTGCTTCCGGCACTGACTCTGGACGGTATCATAACATATGATATCTTCCAAGGCTCTGTGACTGCGGAGCTATTTCTTCAATTCTTGCGCGAGATGGTGGTATGATAGTTTCTGCTCGTGCTGATCAACACCGGCTGATCGCAATGTACAGATCCCATTGACGAACCCATATCCTGGTCCTCGGAGCGTGCTAGTATTCGACAACTGCAATATACATCACGCAGAGGATATTCGAGCCTTGATTGAAGACGAAGCTCGTAAGTGATGTGCCAGTTGTCATGTTATCAATATACTCAGCTCTGTCTCTAGTTTGTAAATTGGTCTTCTTGCCTCCTTATTCTCCGGACTATAATCCAATTGAGTCCGCATTCTCATCAGTGAAGGCATACTTACGACGACATCATAGTGAAGAGGGTCTGCATGTTATTAGTGATGGATGTCTTAGGATCACTGCGGAGATGGCAGAAGGATGGTTTCATCATTCGGGGTACATATAGACTAACAACTATGCTGTTACTGCGCTACGCTCCTCGTCAGTTGGATGAGCTGTCATACCCATTGGAAGCGGAACAAGCTTGCCAAGGACATCATCGTAATAAGACACATTATCATCCTCTGGCTTGTGTTCGCCTGCTATCGGAGGAGGATCTGTCCACGACTCTGCGCCGTTAGGATGGCGTCGCTCATACCTCACCCAATAATCGTCATTTGTCCGTCTAGATTTCGAAGACCCTGCACCCAGTTCTGCGGCCTCATCTGCAGCGTGCTTGCGCTTCCCACCCATACTCTCCGATAGGGCATACCAAGCCCTACTTGCCTCCTTGAGACGAATAGCATTACCCAGAGAGATACCGATGTCCGAGGCCATGAGTGTATCATTGGGTATGTGACTGAGAATGTCGGGACCTAAGTCCTTGTGGCGAAGAGGAGACTCGTACGATAAAGCGTTATGGATTCCGCGAGAGCTCTCTGCCCAATCAAGGAATCGATGAAGATCCTCTGGGCTCGGTGGAGGCCGCAGTGGCGTTGTGGGTGCAGTAGTCGGTCGTTTCTTCTGCGGTGTTTTCGGTGGACAGGCAAATGAGGCCGGAGGCGCTATACGATCAAAAATGTTACCGAAAAGGTTGATAGCTGCACCGAATGCATCTGGTGATGTGGTAGAAGCAGCGGGAGTTGTGGCTGGTATGTCACGCAGAGAGACGCGGGCCTTCTTCGGGTCAAACACCGCAGAGTTCGGAGGTTCGCGTTTCGTTGCTACACCGTCATACTGAGACAGAAGATTTCAGAACTCGCAGAGAAGCTTCATTAGACAGCAAAGTCCACGCTTACAATTGCGCGGGCCCACTCTTTGACCATGAACGGTGTGAGTGGCACTTCAATAGTCCGACCGTTCGCATCAACATGCTTGTACACAAGCTCGTCGTTCTCGTTCTTCCATTCCTTCTCAAGCAAAAGGCGTATACGAGCCAGTTGTACCTCGAGGCCTGTAGCTTGAGGTAGCTAAAGATAGAATTTAGCGTACGGACTATAAGTCACAATCGGGCAAATACCTCGCGTTCCGTGATTACACCGCTATTCACGTTTGCCGTGACAGCATCATGGGCAGGCGGCTAAAGAATAGGTTAGCGATGAAGGAATAACTATAAGAAAAGCTCACGTACTTGTAGAACTGAGCAGACAGCTTGCACATTGGCCATATCCACGTAGACATGAGGCCGTGTCCCCGCTTTGATGTTGGACTCTTCGAACTTCGACACAAGGTCGCGGTATTCATCTTCGCACTCAACGTCGAGCGCCCCGCTTTTGCTGCATGCCATCAGAATTGTTAGCATCATCCATCAATTATAGAATGTTCACGGAAGCGTACCTGCCGCTTCGACTGTATTTGAAGCGGTATGGCTTGTCATGAGCGACCTGATACTTGTCCTCGTTGAAGAGCTTGAGGATGGCTTGTAGAAATGCCACATAGCTATCTTCTTGTAGGACAAACAACAGCTCCTTCTGCTTCTCGTCCTTTGCTGTGGCTTTGCTAGGTTTACCATTTTGATTGAGCTTCGGCCTATGATAGGTGAGGTGTACCGTGATGAGAGTTCCATCAGCCTCTAAATCGTCGAGGCTAGGAGACGAGGAAGTATGGGACATGTTGACAATGGCGAAGGAACGTCGTACGGACGTCAGGACTCCGCCTTGGATACGGACAGCTTGAGCGTAACCATTGATATCTAAATACAAGTATTACATAATATTATACCGACCCGTTAGAGAAGGTGTGACGTGTAACAGCGCATACGGCCCCTAATAGGCATGCCCGAGGTAACGCCGAACCGGACGACCGTCGCGCGAAAAAAATCGAAATTCCGCAAAGCAATGAAACTAGCTGTAAGCAAGACTTTTGCACAAGCCGGAAAACGGTGACACTGGAGAGCGGGAAAGAAGCGCTCCGAGCAGTGCCGCGGAGATATTGATATCACGTGAATGCCACGTGTAAACGCGTTCTTCTCGGTAGCGCGACCGCGGCGACTCATTACTCGCAGTCACCACTGTAGAGCCTATACCCAACCACTATCCTTCATCTTGTCAATTTAGAAGTCGTGTCTCTCGTATCAGCCTACTAATCCTGGTACAATATACACCTGAATGCCTGGAAAAGGGGGAGAGCGAAGAATTAGCGATGACAGCATTATCAAACCCATTGACGCGCTCTCTGCGCACAAAATCACGTCCGGTCAAGTCGTTATTGACTTGCAAACCGCGGTTAAAGAGCTAGTGGAGAATAGTCTGGATGCTGGCGCAACGAGCATAGGTACGAGTGTCGTATCACCAAAAGGTTGGTCACGCTCAGATTGTATGTAGAGGTGCGCTTCAAGAACTATGGTCTTGAAACTATCGAGGTCATCGACAACGGCACTGGGATTTCGTCAGTGGACTACGAGGCTGTCGGTTAGTAGCATAGTCTGTATTTCTTGGTGATCTTATAACTTGTTCTTCCAGCCTTGAAACATCACACCTCCAAGCTCTCCTCGTTTGACGATCTGGCTTCCGTCGCAACCTTTGGATTCAGGGGCGAAGCCCTCTCGTCGCTCTGTGCACTTACAGAATCAGTTACTGTAACTACTGCTACAACCTCGGAGGTTCCTATGGGCACAATTCTGAAGTTCAACAAATTAGGCAAACTATCTGACAAGAGTGGCCGTATAGCCAGGCAGGTAAGTCGCCCAGAAACTCAATGGTGCGCAGATCTCACACTTCTATATCTCACAGCGTGGTACGACAGTGACCATTTCGGGACTTTTCAAACCCCTGCCCGTCCGACGTAAGGAGCTGGAACGCAATGCAAAACGTGAATTTGCCAAGGCGTTACATCTCCTCAACGCGTACGCGCTCGTTCCATGCGCCAACGAGAATGGTGGAGTCAGGCTATCTTGTTCCAATCAGCCTGCTGGAGGGTAAGTTTTTGTATTCAGCGCATTGTCGTCCTATGTTTGACGTTGTGATATCAAACTCACAGGAGGAAATCCGAGCAGTTGCGTACTGATGGCTCATCATCGACCCGGGCCTCGATATCTGCTCTGTGGGGTCCTAAGACCCTTGAGAACCTCGAAGATCTGGACTTACAGTTTGAGGTCGAAACCGAGAAGTCGGTCCTACGCCGTCTGAAACAGCTGGATGATGTGTTGGGGTAATGCTATACACTACACAATAATGTTCTTTGGCTGACTCGATACCCCTCCGCTAGTCAGAGGAACAACGAGGTCCGCGTACGAGGACTGGTTTCGAAATTCGCCCTAAATTGCGGACGGAGCAGCGTAGACCGACAGTTCTTTTACGTTAATGGCCGCCCCTGCCAGCCATCGAAGGTAATAGCCATAAGGTTCATTAACGAATGCGGCTTACCAGGACATCATTCTAGGTTCAGAAAGCTTTTAACGAGGTTTATCGTACCTTCAATGTAGCCCAGTCTCCCCTCATTATCGCGGATTTCGTTCTTCCCAAAGGTATAACAAGATGTATACTGTTCATGTAACGAGAAGCACACTAACAAATTTCCAGATTCCCTGGATATCAATGTTAGCCCAGACAAGCGCACTATATTCATCCATAGTGAGAATAACTTGGTGCAGGCTTTGAAGGCGAGTCTGTCTCCGTGATTTCTTCATACTTGTGTTTATTCACTTCTTTGCAGGTGGCTCTAGAGGCAACGTTCGCCCCGGAACGATCCACATACAATGTTCATTCTGGACCTGCGAGTTCACAGATCCAAACACAACCCCGTTCGAAGAAGAGCATTACCCAAAGCTTGGATCCCGTCCTAACACCACCAGAGACTAAGGAACAATCAGATTCTCCAATGGATGGTGAAAGGTTATCGCCTCGGGATACCGACCAGGCGGTCGCTAGCCCGAAGAGACCAGCCAAAAAGCGTCCGCTATTCCTCGAAGTGTCTGACGACGAAGCCCAAGAGATGGAACCACCGACAAAGCCCAGGTCTGAACGTGATACGGAGGGTTTTGGAAGACCTGTGCTCCTCATGAGCGACGAAGCTGAGCTTACTCGAGATGAGAATATGTCTTCGGAGGAGAATGCCACATCGGCGCAAGCAGCTAGGTTGGACGTGGAGAAAGAGTCTATGGACGTCGATCTCCCCGAAGAGGCCGTTCCACAAGTTACCTCAGCTCATACCGATTCGCAGCCACTCTTGGATTCGGAACTGTACGAGATAGATATCGAGCCGCCCCTCGTACCCCAGTCAGCGTCAGAGGACGCAGCAGAACCCTTGCCACCTGCAGCCTCGACGTCGGACGTATTCGAAGAGACCATCCACCAGATTGCCCCGCCTCGCTTTCTATCACGGTCATCTGGCTCCGGATCGGCTGTATCCGCATCCTCGTCTGTCCGTGCCGCACCGGTACAACCTTCACCAGTCATCTCATCACCACCAAGGACGTCAGATACCCGTCCACAACCTAGCACTAGTAAGGGCGCAAAGCGAAGTGCAGGCCAGATGACTCTGAGTACGAGCGGCGCTGCTTGGAACCTACAGAAGTACGACAACGGTGACGAAGAAAGCGGGAAAAGAGCACGCAAGAGACCCAAGACGGCCGAGAGTGGGAAGCAAGCTTTCAAAAATCTGCTCGCTGGGTATGCTCGACCTGGTATTCAAATACAGCGCAAGCAATCGGAGTCGTCTAGCGAGGAGGAAGCTGAAGATGACGAGGATGAGCATCCGGTAGGGAACGATCCGGTTCTGACACCTGAGCCCGTGTCTGAGGACGAAGCCATGGCAAACATCGACGAAGTGGAGGACAACAAGCCGGGATCCTATGAAACACCGGCTGCTGAACAGTCCGCGGTCGCTGGAAGCAGTGCTGTGGATACCATCGACTTGACTCAAGCGAAGGACACACCGGAAGACGTCACTATGTTGGTGTCGGGAAGTACCCATCCATTGGATGGAGCAGCCACAACGGATGACTTGGAGTTGCCAGAAATAGTGAAGTCCCCACACCGTGACATGGTCGTCGTACGGTGCAACGTGGAGGATTTAACAGCACGCTGGTCGTCACGTCTCCGTCCTCATGTCAGTCAAGCACAACCAAGCATACAAGCTCCGCAGAACGAAGAAGACGACCTGAGTCGGGATGCTGGCTTAGCTAATACTGACGACTGTGAGAAAGCCGACGAGGTCCTCTCGCGGATTATCGAGAAGCCAGATTTCGCAGACATGGAGGTCCTAGGCCAATTCAACCTTGGGTTCATCATTGCTCGGCGGCGGAAGTCCAAGGACGCCGACGATGTCGCGGCCATGATGGATGACCTGTTCATCGTGGACCAGCACGCGGCGGACGAAAAGTACAATTTTGAGACGCTGCAGAAAACGACAAAGATTGAATCACAGAAGCTTTTCAGGTGAGTGCAGCTATGTACAAAGCTTTATACGCATTGAGACCAACTTTACATCATACCTTCGCAGCCCAAAACCTCTTGAGCTTGCTGCGCCCGATGAACTTGTAGCGCTCGACAATCTGGACGTCCTTCGTCAAAACGGATTCGAGATCGAAGTTGCGGATGACGCTATTTCAGATACGCGACATCACCGTTTGAAGTTGGTGGCTCAGCCTGTCAGCAAGAGCACAGTGTTTGATCTACGAGATTTGGAAGAGATCATCCATCTACTCCAAGACCAACCACAGGGACAGATGGTGCGCTGTAGCAAAGCACGGGCGATGTTTGCTATGCGAGCATGTCGGAAGAGTATCATGGTAGGAATGCCTTTGACAACGAAACAAATGACCACTGTACGTGCCTCTCATGAGCATACGTCGACATGCGTCTGACTGATCGATGCTTGCGTAGGTGATACGACATATGGGCACTATGCATCAACCCTGGAACTGTCCTCACGGAAGACCAACGATGCGACATCTTTCTGATATATCTGGAGCGGGATGGAACCCGTTGAAACCTCGTGAGACGAACTGGCGGGAATTGTTGAATAACTACGATGGACAAGAGGCATGAACAGTGCGCTATTTCTGTGTACGACGAAGTTGGCTATCTAATTGCTAGTTGATCCCGTCTGCTCGATTCGCGGTCCTCAGCTAGCATTTGTATATATCTGCATCCTCCAAGATCCGCCGCAAGTATCGCTATTAAACGCCGTCGTGCAACACATGTTACAGTCGCTGTTGGGAGCTTCTACAATGGGAGTGACAAGGCCCGTTCCACAATAGCACTCGTCGCTGTATTCGACACCCGCGTAACTGTATCCCAAGGACTGGCAGTGGGACGCACAGTTGAACGGGTCATTGCCGTTTGTGAGGTACTCCACGGTAACATCGGTAAGGACACGGCTGGCATTGTCAACTGCACAGGGCACAGCTGTAGTCCAACCGGTAGGTAAATTCACATCGCTGGGATCGGTAGGCGGGTACGGCTGATTGGTTTCTATATCGCAATCCACGCCGTTGGCGCATCCTACAACAGATGGAGTCAACTTCGTCGTGATAAGGCCACAAAGCTGACCAAACGTCGTTACCAGTGAAAGATGCACAACATGTCGCAACATATCCCGAGTTGCTGATGATTCAGTAACGGTGAGTAAAGATGCATACTACCAGGAATATACATGACTCACCAAGGAAAGCCTTCGTCGTACCTTTCCACATCTGTCGCTATGAGAGCATCCGGCGAAGCGTTAAACTCGCATACATTCTTCCAGACGCAAGCGTTCTCGGAATAAGGCCGTACTGTTACAGCACAGATTGCGAATGAGCGGCTTCCGCTGCAAGGTGGCCCTTGCGCTAGCACTCCTCTCACACCGAAATGCATGAAGAGGGCGATGAGGAGAGAAACGACAGAGAGCATACTGGTAAATGCTAGGCACGTTGGATTCTCATAGTTGAGTTAAGTTGCGTTTTATAGACAGAATACGTGCTGACTGTGATGTCAGACGTTGACAGCTCCTTTGACGTGGTGGTCACAGGATGATCCTCACGTCGTCCACTGAACAGACTAGAGGCGGCCGTCCAAGACATCGAGGCGTTCGTGGCGGGCTCTCCATACCGAAAGACAATGCATTCTACGTAATGTTCCTGGGATACGTGCGCGCTCGGACATTCGCCAGGCACGTATTCGAGACAGGCAGCTGTGCCGTATTGATTTGAGATCCGTGATTGGTGCGGATCCCTTGGTATGGCCCAACAAGCCAGCCACCAAGGCACACAGTGCGTTCTCACTACGAAGTGGCCTAGCTATAGCTGGGTCAGTCCAAACATCGTTGGCTATCGCTAAGCGTACTGTAGTCCGAGCATATTATTAGTACGCGATCGTTCCACGGAACGTGTGTAGATACAGGACAAAGTAAGTTCACCTCGAGCAAACGGTTTATAATAGCACGGCCACCATGGTCTTGAATCCAGTAGACAAATTCCAGGGAAGATGTACATGCGTAGGCGCAGAGTTGACGTGTGAAGGTTAGCTAATGCTAATGGCGGTGGTGTCATGTGTAGTTGTCCAACTCGCTAAATATTCAATTGTAATGAATCACTAGAAGTGTAATATGAAGAATAAAGTGGTCAGGGTAGAGAAGAACGCACCGCGGACTCGTCGATCTACGCGATTTGTTTGACACGTCGCACTTATGGAGAGATTTCACACGGAACCACGCTCAGCTTGCTCTTTGCTTTCATTCTTGGACTTGTACCTCACCCCCTACTTCGGTTATCTAATTGCTAGTTCATCCCATCTGCTTGGTTGATTTGCGGACCTCAGCCAGCATTTGTATATATCTGCATCCTCCAAGATCCTCCGCAAGTATCAGTGTTATCCTCCGTCGTGCAACACATGTTGCACTCGCTGTTGGGAGCTTCTACAATCGGGGTGACAAGGCCCGTTCCACAATAACACTCATCGCTGTACTCGACGCCAGCATAGTTGTAACCCAAGGACTCGCAGTGAGATGCACAGGCGTACGGGCTATTGCCACTTGTGAGGTAATCCACGATAACGTCGCCAAGGATTCGGCTGGCGGTATCGACTGCACAAGGCACAGCTGTGATCCACCCGAGAGGCAGTTCAACATCGCTGGGGTTGGTAGGCGGATATGGCTGGCCGCTAGTCTATATCGCAGTCCACACCATTGGCGCATCCTACGACAAGTGAAATCAATCAAATCGTTCCTAGCATAACAAGCTGTTACCCTCGAGTCCTCTGACACAGCATGTCGCAACACGCTCTGGGTTGCTGGAGAAACGGTGAGTAAGAATACATGCAGGAGGCACTCATATCTTACCAAGGAAATCCTTCATCATACATTTCCACATTATCTGCTATGAGAGTGTTCGGAGAAGCGACAAAGTTGCATACATTCTTCCATACGCAAGCGTTCTCGGAATAGGGCCGTACTATCAAGGCGCAAAGAGGAAAGTTACGACTTCCGTTGCAAGGTGGCCCTTGCGCTAACACCACATGTTCATTCAAATGAGCGAACAGGGTGGCAGTAAGGAGGAGTTGAACGTAAAGGGACATGCTGGTTAAAGTCGGGTGTCTTGAGCTTCACTGGTCTAGCTGGGCTCTTTTTAAAGATGTAACGTGCACCGATTATCGTGGAATCTACGACCTAGTCATCGACAGTTTCTTTGACCCACTGGTCACCAGGTGATCCTTACGGTCTTCAACTGGCAGGCTGATGGTGACTGGACAGCACATTGAGACGTTCATGTCAAGCTGCCCATATCAAAAAGGAAGGCCTATTACCATATTCGTAAGGTTCCTGAGGCAGGGAGGAAGTATGCGCGTTTAAATCCTCATTCTAGGCATGGATTCGAGGTGGGCTACTGTCAAGATGTCAATTGAGGTTTGCGATTCGTACGGAACTATGATCTCGAAAGATAGCTACCAATGCACGTTCTTGCTATGAATTGTCTAGGCCGTTGCAGGCCACCGATAGGTGTGTGATCTAGCTGTACCAGTACGTGAGCATGTTTGAAGTTGTGATGCGTGATACCATTCCGAGAGATCGCGAGGGTAGCCTATGAGTTGTTAGGACTCTCCGTCAAGTGGCTATGTCCCAAACACCCAAGCTGGACGATGTACAATCAAAATGCTGTTGGATCACGAGTCGGACCTGGAGCGAGAGTTGTGCACAACGCGGCGTCTACGCGACTCGCCTTGACGCGTCGCGCTTACAGCATCCATCACGCTGCTTGCTCTTTCCGTTCGTCCCAAGACCATCCTCGATTTTGTACCTTACCCCCCTCAAGTTCTCTAGAAGCGCATTTCATTGAGCCTCTAGGCTCTGCGTTGTTATGCCTAGCGATCTTGACAGGTATGTCACTGTCGCAAACCTCTCTGATATGCGATTGCTGATGCGCCGAATCCTAGACAAATCACTCAACTCTTGCGTTGCGAAACTATCACTGAAAACGAGGTCAAACAACTATGTATCAAAGCTCGTGAAATCCTTGTCGAAGAGGCCAATGTACAACTCGTTGATTCTCCCGTTACCATCTGTGGCGATATTCATGGGCAGTTCTGGGATATGATTGAGCTTTTCAAAGTGGGTGGCTATTGTCCTGAAACCAACTATCTATTCATGGGTGCGTGTACCTATCGATTATGCTATTCAGTCATCTCATCATATGCTGTCCTACAGGCGACTTCGTAGACCGTGGGTACTATAGTGTCGAAACCTTCCTGTTACTTCTCGCCCTCAAGGTCCGCTACCCCGAACGCATCACGCTTATCCGTGGTAATCATGAATCCCGGCAAATCACTCAAGTTTACGGATTCTATGACGAATGCCAACGAAAATATGGGAGCAGCAATGTATGGCGGTGGTGTTGTGAAGTCTTCGACTACCTCGCCCTCGGTGCCATTGTCGATGGGCGAGTCTTCTGCGTACACGGTGGACTCAGCCCAAACATCCGGGAACTCAATCAAGTACGCATATACTCTACCTGAGTTGTCACAGAGTACTCACATTGTGACCGCGATGCCAGATACGTATGATAGACCGCAAACAGGAAGTGCCACACGACGGACCAATGTGTGACCTTCTATGGTCAGATCCCGACGACATCACGGGTTGGGGCCTTTCACCGCGGGGAGCCGGATTCCTATTCGGCTCGGACATAACACAGTCATTCTGCCACGAAAACTCCTTGGACCTCATCGCACGAGCTCATCAGCTGGCGATGGAAGGCTATAAGCTCATGCACGAGAGGCGGATTGTTACGGTATGGAGTGCGCCAAATTATTGTTACCGATGTGGGAATGTGGCCAGCATACTGGAACTGGACGAGTGGCTAGGGCAAGAATATAAAGTATTCTCATGTGCACCGCCGGTGAGTGTGCTGTCACAATATGGAAGGAAATCGTGAGATAGATGCTGATTATCCACCTCTATAGGATATACGATCTGTGCCCGCGAAGCGTCCGGCGGCACACTATTTCCTTTGATCAAGCGAGGACAGTAGAGCCAAAATCTTGGTATGTCAGACATCTGCTCCATTCTATACAGTATAGCTAACTTCAACAACGAATAAGCTATGTGCAACGGAGAAACAAAGGAGAATCTGGAACAAATCTGCGTTAATTACGACACTGCAGTATGATCTTAACATTATTCGGACATCCGATACTCGACGTATTGGTCTTGAGAGCCCGAGAATTCCCTTCTCAGCCCCGAAATCCGCACCATGGCAACACAAATATGCAAGGTCCATGTCCGGCTTGTTTCGCTGCGCTCTCCTTTCCGCGGAGAATCCAAGCTACTCCCGATAACTCTACGAGACTCGCAACTGCGAGCTTGCGGTTATGCCCTCGTTCGCAAAGGTTTCGGGGTGTGATCCCCCATCGAAAGATTACACGTTACCGCGAACGAATGCAGTCGATTTTATCCAGCGTCCTTGAGCATTTGGATGGATCCTTGGCATCGCGACATCAGGGGCAGGGAGCTCATGCTCATGCAGCGCAGGGACACGTACATACTAGATTACATAGATTCAGTTACACTTATAGGGCTCGAACCGAAGCGGGCGCCATATTGTCTCTAGAAGATGAACGAAATATTTGTGCAGTTGCAAGGCATGAGCCCCAAAAATCAACTATGAATCACCATAGCCTTTCAGGTGGCATATACTCACTGTTATCTACTATCGATATGCTCAGAGCACCAGTATATATATCTCGTAAAGGCAGTCACGTAGTTAGCTCGTAGCTGGTCGCGCCACCGTCGCGCACACGCTCCGCGACGCGACGTGCGACGTACGCGTCTGATCCAATCCTGAACGCGCGTCTTATTTCCACGTGGAAAATTCCATCATGAAATTTCGAACGCTTGCAGCCAGTGCGGACCGCTCATCGTTCCTACACAACTGCAATATAGAGAAGTGTATCCTTCTCTGAACACTGTTCGTGTCATCTGGCGACCATCTACTATACGCAACCATGGCACGAAAACCCTCTAGCGGGCGATCGAGAGAACGCAAGACTCGACCGAAACCTCTTAACAGGAAGGATGGTACAATAAATCGCTGGGAAAAGCCTTCGGATATCCCAATGGACGAGGAAGATGAATGTGAGCATTGGGTTTTACCCGCATTGCGCTTTGCTGAATATTTTATTTGCAGTCCACGCTTCCCGGGATAGGATTTTGCTTGACGGCGAAGACGTACGTTCGGACGACGAGGGCGACGAAGAAGAGGTCTTCGCTCTGAAGGGCCTGCCTGACGACTCCGAAGATGAAGATGAGGATGAGGATGACGGTTATGGAGACGAGGACGAGGATGATGATAACCTGGAAGAACTTGCGGCGCAGGTCGCTAAAGCAAATGCGAAAGCGGCAGCAAAGAAAGCGAAGGGCAAGCAGAAACAGGGACCCCCGTCATCATCTGATGGCTCCGACTCTGATTCAGAAGAGGAGGGTTGGGGACAGAATAAGGCCGCATACTATTCTTCCAACGCAGCGCAGCTAGACTCGGAGGATGAGGAGGCGAACGAGATGGAGGAGCAGGAGGCAAAACGGTTGCAGACGAAGTCAAGAGACGTCTTGGCGGATGACGACTTTGGGCTCGACGACATACCGGAGGCTGAGCCAGAAGAGCAACCGTACGCGTTTACATTCACGTCGATAGCACTTGAAGTGTTCACCATGAGCCTCGCAGGGAAACCGTAGAACCTACTCCTTCGGTACTAGAAACATTGCCGAAGGATAAGGCGTCTCTTCTTAGACACTTGGAAAAGACGAATCCCGAAGCACTCGCACTAGCTCGCGACTGGGATGACATCGCCCAAACTCTTGTCAAGACGCAACAAAAAATCGCTCGGTGAGACCTTAACCTTTTATTCATATACGTCATCTTATGGTTTTGTTTCCCAGCTTGGAGGAGCAACAGCAGGATGGCAAGAGTAACGTGGATACGCTTGCTCAGGGAATGGCCCATCTACACTATCGTACGTTTTCTCTTGTCCGTAAATTACCAAGCACAAATAATACAGCTGGGTTTTGCAGAGGCTCTCCTTCAATATGCCGTCACGCTTGCATTCTATCTGTATCTGCGTTCTTCAGATGAATACGTTGCTCGTCCAGAGCTTCTCCGCTCACATCCGATCATGTCACGACTTCTCACATTCAAACAGCACATTGCCACACTTGAAGAGCTCGAGGACGATGAAGACGACTACTTCTCAGGCGACGAGCTCGAGGAATACCAGCTCTTGAAGAACTCCCAGAAGGAAGCTGCAGACGAACTCCGAGCTCTGATGGAGGAGATGAACCAGTTTGCCCCCACCCCCAAGGAACCTGATAGTCAGAAGAAGAAAGCGAAGAAGAGCAAGGACCCCAAAGCTGATGGTCCACCCAAGAAGAAACGCAAGACATCCGAAGCGGCTGCCAAACCTACTATACCCGTATTCGACTTGGAAGAGCCTGAATTCCCCACAAAGAAGAAAGTCCACTCACGTTCATCGAAGAATGTCGACGCAGATGCGTTCGGTGAGCAGACAGCGCTGGATGCTGCCGATTCCCAGGACAAGGCCGCCCGGAAACGCTCGTTGCGATTCCACACGGCCAGGATAGAAAGCGCGAGCGCGAAGCGTGAGCGTGCGCGGGCTGGCACTGGTGGCGACGACGATATACCATGGAAGGAGCGCAAGAGAGAACGCGAGGAGCGCCAGAAGAAGGAGCTGGAAAAGAGTCGCGGCGCGGGTGGTGCTGACCTTGACAACGACGAGCCGGAGCCGAGGGAGAACGCAAGCAAGAAGCGAAGGCGAGACGAGGAGGACGGAAGCGATGAGGAAGATGCGGACGAGTCAGAGGGCTACTACGATCTCGTCAAGCGCAAGTCGAAGGAGAAGAAGGAAAAGAAGAAGGAGGATTACGAGATGGCAAAGGCCTTGGAGCGGTACGTCTGGCCGAGGCCCTGTGTAAGTCTGCTGCGTGGTGGGTACTCATTGATCATGTACACAGGGAGGGCCTTATGGAAGAAGACACGGCCGACGGACCGCGTGCTCTCACGCGTGCCATCCTCAAAAACAAGGGCCTCACTCCCACCCGACCCAAGAGCGTGCGCAACCCCCGTGTCAAGAAGCGGATGCGGTACGAAAAGGCCAAGAAGAAGGTCTCCTCGCAGAAAGCAGTATACAAAGGCGGCCTCGCGACAGCGGGTAGATATGAAGGCGAGAAGTCGGGCATTTCAAAGGTTATCAAGAGTCGTCGTCTGTAGAGTCGCTGACATCATGCATCATGCCTTCCCACCCTCGGTACCGTGCATGTACTTCTCAACCTATGTGGAGTCTATTACCACCGTTCTAGTCGGAGATCATCGTGATATGCGAATACATAGAAGAAACAATCCAGGTGAGTACATTACGATATAAGGAAGACTGGTAGAAAGTCCGAGTGAATGAATGCCAGCCTAATACCTATGCAACAAACACATGATCTTGGCACCACGAACATAAACCCGACCAGAGAGAGCAAAGCCATCATGAACGAAAACATAATCAAGGGTCTCAACCGCGATAACCACCAGCCAGGGCAGAAGGATCGAATTGCATGCTGATGCCACCATCGTTCATGGACATGGTGTCCTGTATAGGGCTGAGGCCAGGACGGACGACAGTGGACGCCATGTGGTTCAACGAGGACTCGCCGTTACACGCCATCTTGTAGATTTGCGTTATCTCTGCGGCTTGTTCCAAACATTCTTCATATGCATAACTATATTGACGTAAGGCCTGGATGCAATTGTCGACTTCAGGACGGCCGAGTCTTGCAAGCAGGGTGCCCGCCTGGATGATGCTGACATGCATGACGGCGGAGTCCAAACGCTAGTTGGACGGCTCTGTCAGCTCATATCAGTCTTGATAGTACCGGAAGACTCACGAGATATCCGTTCGAAGTTAGAACACCAGCCTATGTGACGTTATGAATACAGACTAGAAGCAAAGTCTGCAACATCGCAATGATACGCACCAAGCCAGCGATACGCAAGGCGCCATGAATAGCATCGTCGGAGACTTTCTTCTTTATGGTTTCGATATTCGAATAGTTTGGATGTTCGTTGTCGGGGCTCCCGGCGCGGACGACGTCGTTCAGTTCTCGGATGCCGAAGTCATCCAGAGCATTGAAGACGACGATCCACATGATATGGTATGTCGCGTCGCTCGCACCTGTGCAGCCAGTGAGCATGTCTGACAGGGTGCATACCGTACAAGATGGTGAATTGATCACGCACATGCAGAGACGGCGCTCACAAAATCCCACTCAGCCGCAAAGTTAGTCGGTACACCGACGCGCTGGAGGTGTTCCTCCTTCCACTCATTGAGCATGTTCACCAAGTTGATGAGCACGTCGAGCGGGATGCCGTCGGACTCGGTCGCGGGACGCCATAGCTGCCGGGATATCTGGCGGGCAATGCGGGCGAGCGCATGTGCCGAGCGGTAATAGCCCTGTGATAGGACGACCATGTGAGGAACCGCGACAGGCAGGCCCGGGAAGGGGCTAAAACGCACCAGGAACTGGGCACAGAGGGAAGAAGCCACGCGTCAGCGACAGCCCATTAGTCATAGCGAACTCAAAACGACCGACCTCAAGCTGCTCCCTCACGGACGGCGCTGGCGCCTGCGACTCGGCGATGTCTGGGGGCACTGGGCCGACTGTATAGAAGTCAATGTCGTAATCGTCGTCGTCTCTGCCCGAGTGAGGAAGGAGGATGACAACTGTCAAAGGCGCGGTACCGAGTAGATTTAGGGTACGACTTACAGCATTGGCTTGCGCCGGTAGTAGACACTACGATATGCATCTGCTAGACAGGCCATCCACCATGCAAAGATCATCGTGCCTCTTGCCTCTGGATCCTCTATGGTAGACATGACAGATTTATGGTTGATCTGGAAAAGAAGTGTGTGACGGTATGTAGGATTAATTTACCCGACTCAGCTGACAGTAATTGTACCCTTACCTGAAGGTCCAGAAGGAGACGAATGGCAGAGAAGAGCCAGAAGCCATGGAAGCCTGGTCACAATGTGGCGTTAAAAGATGAAATTGCATTTATTATCATTGGCTGCTCACCACCAGGTTCATCTGGATTTTCTGGAGATGGGCACATTCGTGAGCCACGAGAGGCATAAAAAGGCAAGAACACTTACGGTTTTGCATTGGTTCTATCAACAAAGCAACCACGACATGATCAGCTGTGGGTACACGATGTACTTTCAGGTCCTCTGCCAGGTCTCGTGTACGATTAATCAACGCTTTCGCCAACAAGCTCTGACCGTGGTTTCGCTCCCTATCCTTGATAAGTAAAGGATGTTCCGAAAACTTTGCGCCCCAGGCTATCACCGTAGCCACAAGGCTAAAAGGATTAAGTTAGACGTAAATGGGGCGATAAACTTCGTAACTTACGCATTATGCAGCGGCTTCTGCTCCGCCGCACCTTGAGGTGAGTTGTAGCCGTTCGTAGGTATGGGGAAGTTCTGCTCGCTAGCGGGCGCATAAGGATTAATTGTCTGAAGGCTATACTGGAGCCTTTTGCGGAACTGAGATGGATTGAGGAGTGGAAGTCGGGTGTGCACTATCTGGAAAAAGACTTCGACAAGGTCGAATGCGAAGCTGTGGGAAATGTCAGCGCCCCTGGGTCCAGACTCAAGCCATATACCGGACTAAAACGAGCAAGGGGAACAGGAAACACATCGCCGTTGTCTGATGGAATAGA
This sequence comes from Pleurotus ostreatoroseus, assembly GCA_005298045.1. Classification (NCBI taxonomy): domain Eukaryota; kingdom Fungi; phylum Basidiomycota; class Agaricomycetes; order Agaricales; family Pleurotaceae; genus Pleurotus; species Pleurotus ostreatoroseus. The sequence continues at coordinate 38,455 of SWBT01000270.1, read as the reverse complement.
AGCACGTACTCATTTCTGAAAGATTCGCTTTGCAGCTGTTGCGCCAGTTCGCCCCATTCGGCGTAAGCTTCTGGACCTATGCGGGGGGTTCTGGGTTGTCCGAGACGAGCGTTAGATGGGCCCTCGCTGTTGCAAAGGATACGGTTAATGCACCGCATATATTCAGCTCTGTCAAAGGACCAACCTCGGATCGGGAGGTGAGAAGAGATAAGCAATGAGGTCTTTAGTCGGAGTTTCAGAGGTAATTCTTGGATGTGAAGGCAACAGTTGACTTTGAGGTAGTGGCCCGGGCTGAGGGATAGGATAGGGGTTCGTGCGCGCTGAACCTAGTGTGTCTGGAGAACTGGGGTGACGTTCATACAGGGAGCACAAACGAGTAAACACAGTAGCTTACGTTCGTATTGGACCGCTGACAAGGATTTATCCCTTCAATAACGCGTAAATAAGATTAGAAACAAAGACTAACCTGCCGTTACTAGAGGACATAGTTCGGGATCGTTTCGCGGCACTGCGTTTCTTTTCGGCGGTGGCTTGCTGTACATGATGTCTGTGGAGATGTTAACGGCGTGGACGCTGTCTGTTCCGACTGCACGTACGTGCAGGGATAATTCTTTGCTTGGCAGTGCTAGGTCGACCACGTCAGCATTTACAAATTCATCGTGGACGTTGCGACGGTCAGACAACGCACCTGGCACTACACGTCGTGATTGCGAGTCAGAGACATCCAACCCACCGCAAATGCATGTCGTACCTTGTCTTGACCGGGGAGCTGATTACACTTCACTTTACGAGTCCTGTAGAAGAGATCAGCCGTAGCGGGCGGTTAGTGGTGGGCGTCGGCAAATGCGGTACCGAAGGCGTACCTGCACGCATCACAAGCCGTATTCTGTTTCCTCGGTGGAGGCAGAGTCTTGGCGAGCTCGTGAATCTGATTCTGTATGGAGGGCGTCGAAAAGTTGAAACCTGGCATTTGATTTCGTGAGCCCGCAGTCAAGGAATAACGAAGCAGGCGAGCTCGATGACGATCTTCCTTACCGCTTGAGCCTGCGGAGGTACCTGGCTGATTATTGTTAGGCGCAGCCATGATGGACTGAATGAATAGCGAGGAAGAGGGAAAAGAGACAAAGCTTGAGGAGGACGCTGTGTTCCCTTGAAATAGTCCCGCTGCTGCGAGGTCCCTCATTTGATTACGGACTTGAAACGCGTAAACGAACGCAATCGGCACCGAAAACTCAGACGCCCGCCGGCCCACTGCGATCGTCTCTTTCCACGTGGCGATGTCTCCGGCATTTAGCTAGGGGTTTCCGGGGGTCCATCTGTTTTAGTAGCTCTACGTGTAGATTCTCAAAGAAATACACAGCTCAAAAACCTCTCAAGACCTCTCAAACTGCTGCTGAAGCTGCTCTGAATTTACTGTAATTCCCTACTCACTTCGCGGTCGGTAGCGAGTGCTTGACTCATGGAAAGTCAGCGTCTAGCCCTGGGGTCTCACCCCGCCGGCATGTCGCCGCACCAGGCCCGCTCGAACCAAAATTTGGGCGGCGCCGGCACGTCCCAGTCCGACATTGTCGACGTTCGTCACAACCAACATCTCGCGCGCACCATCCAACTCGACGTCGAGCACCAGCACCGCACATCATGGTCAAAGTAGAGATTGTCGAGGAGAAGGACCAGGACTACTCCCAGAACTCCCCCTACCTCTCGTCCTCCGCTGCATCTTCAACTTCCTCGCTCGAGACTAATGACGACGCCGAGGCCGAGGAGACGTTCTACCAGCGGATAGCAGCCCTCGTTGACATTGTGCCACCCACTACGCGCAGCAAAATCTCGTCGCGCTTCTCCGCGACCACGTCCTTCTTCAAAGCGACCTCGAAGGTCGTCGGAAACCTCGTATGGATAGTCACGACTAGCGCCATCCTCGTGGGATTGCCCCTCGCTCTTAGCCTGGAGGACGAGGCCAAGATCGTGGCGCAGGAGCAGGAAATGCTCGCACAACAGCAGGGTGCGCAGCAGGTACGTGCTTGTCTTCCGTCCCGTTCCTGCGAAAGTGCCTCTCCAACCACGCCCAGCGTGCCCAGATGGAACCGCTTCCTTTCCATTAGCCTTCTCGCCATTTGCTCCGCGCTGATAGTCGTACGTTGTGAAATTTCCTTACTGATACACTGCCGTTACCTTACTAGATGCTCGCACCATCAATGTATCCTGCGCCTGCTGGATCCAACCAGAATCAGGCGCAACCCAAGGGCATCGTCCCGCCCGGTTTCTGATTCCCTCGCTGTCCTATGTACCCACCCGCTCACCTCGCTATCTGCTTCCGATTTGTATCATACATCACCTCAAAACATGCGCATGCCAGTGCTCTGCCCGCCTCCCTCTCTCTTGGGTCTGTCCGCAGTCTTGAGTGTGCATAATGTAACACTCGGACATGTGTGTGCGTGTGACTACCGGGTACTATACTGCGCCTCACCATCGTGGTGAGAATGCCTGACAACACAACATTGACATCTGCACTACTTCCTGCCCTGGCGAGTTTCCACATTGAATCTGCGAGTTCTCCCGAAATCCGGCCTTCATGTGTAAGTGTTGTGTGTCCCTCTGAGCTTGAGTACCCATCAGGCAATGTTAGATCGTCCATGGCCACCCACAGTATTTCACCGAGTATCTATCGTCCGCCATTAAGCTTGAGGCAGCGGCTGTAAGGACAATGTCCGACCGATGGAGACTGATGGAAGACTCGGCGCGGTGCCATGTCGTGTCCGCCCGCCCCGGCTTGCACGGGTCTCGTCTCACGTACTTAAGACCTCGTCAGTGGTGTGCAAAGCGCAGTTCTCTTGTCGTCTCGCCTGTGGCGCATACTTCCCATATAGCGTTCCGGAGATCACGATCTGAGCCATTCCCACGAGAAGTATATTGCAGATTGTTGAGAGAGACAAATATGGACAACAGCACAATGGTTGGAGAGTTACTCTATGAGAGCTCATACTGCAAATCAGGAAGGAGTTGCCTCTCAGTCATCTTAACATCCAAGAACAGGCATGCGGCACTTACCGGCTCCTCGCGCGAATGTGGCAAAACGACTGGACGATTATAGTTCTCCCTGTAATGGCACCGAGAGTGAATGAGCGAAATGAGGGTGAAGTGCTGACAGAGAAGGTACGTACGCGGAACGGTACCGTCTCAGGTACGTGATGGCGTTGTCCTCAATCTCCGTGGGCACCACACCAACCTTGTCCCAATCTCCGGGAACGTCCACGTCGTTGATAAACCGACGCTCGACCTCATCCGGGGAGAGCGTAGGCCACCAAATGTAGCGGTTCGAGAGCTGTGTGATGAGCGTCGCGACGCGCTTGGGCACGACGGGCGCACGCGAAGGCGGGTGGTAGGTGACCGCTGATACGAGTGCGAGTAGATACTCATGCGTCAATACGGAAGGGCCGGGAAGGTTTACAAGGCTTGGCACCGAAGGGCTCTCAAACATGTTGGCAAGTGCCTGAGCTACGTCCATTACCTAAGGGACAGTGTGAGCCCTTGGCGAGTAAGCAGAAGAACGTCAGAGCGTGCTTACGTGAACTGGGCGAACGGTGGTCTTCATATGGTTCAACTTCCACCAGATCGGGTACACTGTTGAAAAGAATTGATAGACTATTCAATGAACACGCTTCTACCAACGTACTGGCCATGTTATTGAGGAATTTATCTTCATATCCGTAGATGGCTGCGGGTCGCACGACTACCGCACCAGGGAAAGCGGCCTGGACCTTCTCCTCGCCTTCAAACTTGGTCTTGTAGAATTCGGATTTGGAGTGTTTCGAAGCATTCAAATGGGAGACATGGAAAAGACGCGACACGCCAACCTCAGCGGCGACCTTCGCCACGAGTTCCGCGCCATCGACGTTCACGCCTCGGTAGTTATAGTTCCTAGGATTGTCAGTGTCTTCAGCGGACGCTTGACGGATATGCGACGTACCTTGTCTCATAATCCCGGCCAACGAGGTTGTACACGGTATCAGAGTGTCTGATGCATTCCGCAATCTGGTCAGGCCGGTGAAGGTCCCATTCCTAGTCGACAGATGAGAGATTCTATACATTATTCGTTGAATTCGATGCGGGGAACGAACCATAGGGACAATCTGTCCCAGGTCACCCATAACCTTCAAGTGCCTCTTCGTGTCTTCGTCACGATATGGCACAATAACCTGTGTGCCATTTCTAGCTATAAAGCATGGAAAGTCTCAGCAGTCCCCCCAGTATCTTGATCCCGGGGAGCACGCACCAAGCTTCGAGACAAGGTATCGTCCTAGAAAGCCCGTGCATCCAAACACAGTGGCAATCCTGCCTGATACCGCACTCCTTCCAGGAGTTCCAGACGAGACCACAGGGTTGCCATTGAGAGTGAGGAGGTCGTGAATCGCGCGCTGCTCGAGAGTATTCGGGATGCGTCGGCTTTAGTGATGACATGAGGGCGTCGTCACTGTACGCACCTTCTGCGACGTGAGTGCCCTCGGCAAGCGAGCGCACTGAGTAGCGGTAGCCAGCATGGTTCGACCTGCCCGGCGCCGCGAGTAACGAACAAGAATGTGGACGCAACCCCGCGTCCGACGACGACGAGACTAGCACAGGCGTCTATTTACCGGAAAATCCCGAGCCTGTCTTGTCGCCTGAAATTCCAATTTTTTATCGTCATAAGCTACCGCCAACTTGCATACCCCGGGAAACTAGCTTGTATATTCTGATCACTCTTTCACGCTCTTTACATATACACTCTGTGCGTCATGGCTCAAGGGCAAGTCAAGGGCCTGCAGAAAAATAAGGGTCAGTCATCGAGACACGCCGCAAAAGCAGCAGCGTCCACGAAGAAGGGCAAAAGGTACGTTGCACCAAAGAAGGTGGCAGCGGTGAAGAGTGCGGCGTTGCACAAGGTATGACCAGGCTTCTACTACACTCATGCTGTATATCGACCGCATTCCAGGAGCTGAGTGCCAAGATCAACCGGAGTATTGAGCAGCAGGTCGCTGCCGCAGCGTCTTCAGGCAAACTAACAATCATGAAAAATGTCGCCCTGGAAGGGTAGGCAGTCTGCATCCGTGGGTGCAACTCATTGTAACTTACACCGCCTTGACAGAAATCCGGAGAAGGACAAAGCGAAAACGAAAGCGAAATAGATGACATAGCTTTCTCATACTAACGTGTGTCTCGTTGAGTGCTTAAGCTCTACCCATTCATACTGACCAGAGTTTTAGTAGTCCTTCTTTATCGCGTTCGTACACGACCATTCGCCCAGTGACTTCGGAAGACCGTCCTCTGAGAACAGCGAACGACAACGGAGCTTTTAAGCAAGCAAGCCGCGCAGTCAGCGGTGTTCTGCTAGACAGTTCGCCGTCGCAACATGGTCACGCGTGAGGGGTGGGGAGGATGATTCCATGCCACTTAACTGCGTCTGGCGCCGAGCCGAGTCCTGTGATACCATAGACGGCTTGTTTCATTCGCAGGGATGCCGGCCTTGTACGAGCCTTGTATGATAGGCATGCGGCCATCGAACTCTGAGGTCACGTATTCAGCTGTATCGCTGCACGGATGTAATGATAGTAGAGAGGAGCTTGTGAATGCGAAAGATCGTATAAGTCGAGCTGGTGCAATACTGATATAGAGTAATGGTGACTGCGATGACGATATAGGATAGCAAAACGACGAAAGGATGGAAGGCTCTAAGTGAGGGGATATACGGAGGGCGGAGAGTGTTTAAAGAAACTACCCTAAATACGCATAACGCTGCCTGTCAATGCTCCCTGTGGTGTTGTAACACAGCATGATATGCTTGAATCGCCCTATCCAGTCCCGTTCGAGTGATTGAAGGAATCCCGGATTTTGGTCAAACCAGACGATCACGGCATCTATGTAATCCTCGACTTCCAACGATCCGTCGATGAGGCCCGGTCTTTCCCGCGGGGCTGGTGGCGGAGTAGGTGAACGGTTGAGGGGAACGTCGTAAGCTTCATCCTGGATATGCGTAAAAGGTTGATCTTCGGTTGTCGTCACTACCTCGTCTCCTACACCATTTTCAACACCTCCAACACCAATGGCCGTCGACTGAGAGATTACCGCTTCCTGCATGACGGCATCTTCAACGGCAGGTGAGGAGAGATGTGAACCAACGAGGGGCGGAGGCGTCGTCCCAGACGTAGCCGCTATAACACCTGCATCCACATACGTGCCATGTTCTTCGTGCATTGCTATATCAGCGTCGGCGGCCACCATCGGAGTGGCCATCTCTTCAATCGTGGGTGTGGATTGCGACGAGGGGGTTTCTTCTTGCGTAGGATGCGGCTGAAGAATATCTGTGGGCAACGTGCCAGACGTATCCATTTCTGGTTCCGTATTGCGCACCATGTAATCAGCGCCCGTTGCGCGACGATCTAGGTACGCTGTACCCTCCCAAGTCCGCCTCCCGTGACTAATACCGTTGCGTTGCTTGAAGTTGTCGAGCCAACCAGCGCTGGCCTTGAAGGCTCCCGACACAACGAGCGATGGGACGATGCTTTTGGCTTTCTCCTTGATCTCGGCGTCCGTGACGGATATACCATTATCGTTACACTCCTTGAGCCACTTTTGCAGCTCCGACTCGACTTGGGGGAATTTAGTATCCCTTATCCAGGCGTCAGCTCAATCACGGATACGAGCGATGCGAGATGGACGAACTTTAGACGGTATATCGTCCGTCTTTCCCCAGGGTCGATGCTAAGCCATCGATCCTTGTTTTTCAAGATTTTGCTGACCGTGCTCCGCTCAATCAGCCACCGCTCAGCGATATCTTGCTGTCTCATCTCCGGATGTGCATCGTGGAACTCGCATATATCACGTTTATCGCGATTGGAGACGCGTCTCTTCTTGGGTCGGGGAGGGAGGATATGTTGGAAGGGTGCGTTGCCGTTACCGAGGTCCATGGCAGAGGCAGTACTAGAGGTCGGCGAAGCTGCGCGCTGGACGGATTCTGCTGGTGACACCGCAGTCTGGAAGTTATGCCACTGCAGTTCAGGAGGTGATACAGGTGATGCAGGTGAAGAGAACTGCGATGACGGGTAATTGTCATACTCTCTTATAGGATCGAGAGTGGCGTGTTGACCAGGAATAAATTGATCGCCGGCACGCGGCCTCGTTGAACGAAGCTGGGGGACTGTGATAAAATGGACAGTCGTTTCTATGAGGTGACAGAGAGACGTACATCGTAGCGAGCTGTGTCTGAGGCCAAAGCCAAAGAATGGCTTTCGTCCCGGATCTGGCGCTCATGCAAACGTGCAGAACGGCGACGAATGAATGGTCGACGAGCATTAGCAGTGTTGTCAATCTGCCTGGATTCGCCTGGGGGCAAGCCATTATTCGACAGCTGGAACACGAATCCCTGTGAATCCGCGGGGAAAGTGTTTGGGAAGGCGGAGGGAGCGAGACCCGTGCTGCCTGAAGAAAAGAAGTCCTGTGGTCCTTGCCGCGGCGTAGGGCTGGTGTCTAGTGATAGCATCCTTGGACCGCGCCATTGGTAGGTAGTGTATTGGCGACCATCGCCAGCAGGCGAGCCTGTGAGGTCTGACGAAGAGTGATGCTGATAGACGAGAGTCGTAAACGGCTGCGAGTGCGCCATCTGTGATAGCGATGTAACGAGTAGCGAGGACCAAAGGGCATACGCCTAGGATGCCAGCTCTTCACTGTGTGCAACGGCGGACGCGATGTCCTGGGGGCGAGCTCAACGTCGGTGCCGCCCTCCAACGTGGTGGAAAGAGAAAACGCGCTTTAGACGCGTTGGTTTTCTCGTCCCTCTATTTCTTCACTCTCGCCTGATCGTGGATCTGAATCTGCCGCGCAGGCACGCATATTCCAGACCGTATTCTAGACTTCGCATACGTACACAACGTTCGTATACTCGCGTTTGTGAATACTACACCGTATAGTGTTGTCGTCCTCCGAGTGCTAAGCGACGTCTGATAAAGCACCAGACATCAAGCTCACCAAGCTTTCCAATAACAGGGTATGTAGATGATAACTGGCTGACATCGCTCTGTTCTTTCCTCCATCCCTGCACCTGTAGTCGAGTCTAGACTCAGCGCAGACAAGGTGCGCGGAAACTCTGGACCGTCGTGCCATCAACATGATATCTAGTTCTTATTCTGCAGAGCCTGCTCATCCTTTGACGACGAATCGCCGGCGTGCGGGACCGCCGAGTGACTCTAGAAATGGCGTGGATTCGCAGCGGCAGTATCCGAGGTCAAACCGCGTGTAGAAATCCCCTATAGACACCAACGAGAGTGTTCTCGGACCTACGAAGGCAGGCCGTGTCAGTATTTGAAACGGCTGCACGGTCTTTTGACGCACCAGCAGGCTGCACACCAGGTCTTCGAGGCACAAGGCTAGACTCGCGAGATACCTGACGCATTTAAGCCCAGAGATTATGTCGACAGTCAATGTATTTCCAACCGTCCCTGGACCTCAAATAATCAGAGAGGAAGAGAAGACCCATGCGCTTACGGCCACCGAACGCCACTATCGTTGTCTCAAGGCATCTTGTGGCGATGACGATGAGGGCTTCCGCGAATATTGAACTGATTTGATCTTTGACTCCTGACTCCAAGGATATATATCGTGCACATACGAAGTCTACAAATCAAATATTAGACACATGTGCGTATATAATACAACGAAGATCCACCTACCGTGCACACCAAAAAAGGGCGGAATGCGCAGCAGAATGAATACGACCCATGGATTAGTCTTTGATGTAGAATTAGAATAGCTTCAATACAAACCGTACGTAGATACACAGCGAAAGGAGATCCTGATGACAGCGAAAACGACAAGAAAGACAGGAAGATTGTACACATTACAGCAAGTCCATTATCTCCCACCACCAACCATAGTTGTCCGCATGTACGGCCCATTCGCTGTCATGGGTCCGTATGGTGACGTGGGAAGTGGTGCTGGCAACGCGCCTGCCATTGCGGGTGTTGTGAGGGCCGCCATGCCCATTGCTACGCTCTGGAGCTGCCCTGGACCCGGTGTCTGATTCTGTGTCTCGCGAGACGGTCCTCGATCTTCGCGCTCAGCTATCGTAGCGGCGCTGCCGCGAACAGTCTCGGTGATCCCATTGGGTACCGTGAACGTTTGGCCGAGACCATAGAGCTTGCCGTTATATTCGGCATCGTCGATAGCGTCCTCGAAGTATAACTCGCGCATCTTGAAGAATGTAGACGCGGTCAGAAGCGAATCGGACCCTGCCTGATGTGATGGTCCTATCCGCATTACCTGTCGTCGACATAGATATAGATGACGTGAGGTTATCGAAGGCTTATGAGGGATATACATACCCCGAGATCGTCTGCGACATCTTGCAGACCTCCTTTGAGTACTTTGCATGCACGCATCATGAACTTGATGTCATAGACAGTCGGAAACCAGATGCGCAGCTTCTCGAAGAAGAGTTCTTCGCTTGTGGGTAACGACTCTCCCGTCAAAAGCTTGACGAAATAGCCAAAGTCGTATCCGCTGCGTATGGAGTTAGCGCTGGGTGTGGCACCGCAACGAATACAAAACCCGCATCACGATGCGGCAAGAAGACCGTTTACGTCCACTTGCACGGAGATAGAGCGGGGTGTGTGCATGTGTTGCAACTGGGATGCAAGAACCGAGAAGACGACGCACCTATGAAAGGATATCCACTTCACCTCCTCCATCAATACCAGCCCTGAAGTGATCATCAACTCTGCAAAATCGTTTGGTTCTATCCCCATTTCCTCATGTCGCTGAAGGTCGATCCCAGACTTCTGTAGTAGATCCACGGATTCTGGTGCATACATGTCCTCGCTGTGACAAGCGTCAGTTCCTATGGGAAAGCGTAAGACAAGCCTGACGGAATAACTTACTTGACACTGAAGTGAAAGTTAAACTGCCATGTAGAGACATCCTGGGGGAAGTTTCCATCCTCGTCTGCTAGCGTAATACCGACTTGGATAATCTTGAGCAGGTCGACATTACACCGCATCGTTTGGTAGTGATAATCTGACGAGGTCTTGAAGGATCCTATTGGCCTTGCAACAACGCCAGGAAATTCGGTATCCTGAGAATAGCATGAGCGATGCGAGCTGACGTCGTGTGAGAGAGACAGAGACCATTGCGACGTAAGGGTACTTGTCGATGAGGTCGCGTATATTGCGCATTTCCATCTCCAATTGTGGTGCCCATACTTCACGTATTCGCGCCATTATAGGCCGAAGGAACGAGAGATGTGGCGAAGTCCAGTCGGCGAGGGTGAAGAGAGTGCTGAGTCTGAGAAAGGAGTACACGAGCGGTACACTGGTTTACTGAGATGGGCGTCAAATGCAACGTGGCCGACATTGACGCCGGCGGGATCGGTAGGCGTCTGTTTGCTTCTGTTTTCCTTTGCCTTTACGTTGTGCAGTTCCGGGCAATTTCATCCAGGGCACTCGTGAACTCATGCGAGGATATCGTGAACATATTATCGTTGAAAATCTCTGATATATTTTTGACGCATATACTAATCGATACAGAGCAAGAACGAGCTCAGTTCCTATCGCGACATTGACCGGCAGTGATGGACATTGTCCGACTCGGGTGTCTTCACGGACTAGTAAGACGCAATGGATAAGTATCGAATGGAATATAAAGGTACGTAATCCCGTAAAATTCTTTTTATGCTGACATTTCTTCGCATACTGCGTTCTGCGATGTGATAGCTGTGGTGGTGCCCGCATCGTCGGGATCGTTGCCGCAGTTATCCATCGCAATAGTACTGCCAACACCCTATGCGCAGTCGCATAAGCATGCTGGTGAGCCTATTGCGACTGGAAACTGACGGTCACGATGCCTAGACCAGGTACCCGATCCCAGCTATCGATTCCAACCATGATATACAGAAATTGGTCAAGAAAAGAATATGGCGACATACGGACTGCGTTGGGCCGTCACCAACCTCATAACGCAGCCTGAATATCTTATCGAAGCTCAACGATCCCTGGGAGGCACCTCGACGAGGTGTTCAACCGAGACCGACGAGGAAGGGAAGGCTCGAGGAAGGGGGGAACGGCCGTATGCTACCCAACTCCGTCGAGTGAGTAGACATCTTTGCTGCTGCACAGTGAGGGTAGCATTATGCTTATATATGCGAAAGATCCTCTAGTTTTCCTCTATTTGGATTACCAGCTGCGAGACGACTAGGAAATAATGCTTCTTCTCCGCGCCAAGTCTTACTGAATTCTTGGGCGCAGACGCGGTGGCACGCCGCCCGAGATCTGACCAGCGAGGAAACTTCTTACGCGTCCCAGGCTCCCGGACTGGCAAAACCACTAAATGAGCAGTGAACTTGTGTCCCAAGGGACTCTCCGTCGCAAATAAGCACATAATCTAGGCTCCCTTCCCCGCCTCGGTGGATCCCATTGTCAATACCTAGATTTGAGCGTGTCTGATTTGCCAGAGGTGCAAGGCTCTCATGGCAAAGCTCATGTTCAGCAGATTCTGATTAGGCTCCCGCGAACCGCATCCGAATATCATTCCTCATTTGCCTTGTTCTACCCCCCGCGGTACTGCTCGCCATGAGGACGTGCCGCTCACATTATCGATGGTTACGTTGTTTATCTAGACGACCTGTACCTCGTGGACGCATTTTATTTCTGGCTCCATGTAGCGCAAGTACAATACCATCCTCGTGTCTGTGAATACAGCCGCCGTATCGCTCATATGCTGATCCTTGATCGGAGAACATACGAGATTGTACGTGAAGAAAATTTATCCAGCCAAAACACCAGGTTTGTGGCGCGATTTCTCACTCAGATGGAGACTCTTTCCCTCTCGAAGGTCCCAGCGGCTTTCCGAGGCAAATTGAATCTTATGGAGCTTGGCCTCAAGGGATGACTTATAAGTCAGGCAGACCAAATCCCGTGTATCGGCCTAGTGTAAGGCTCACCAACCACTCTCGCACGGGCACCGAATCTGTCAAGCTGCTGGCAGCATTACATGCCCGGATACCCGCTCGCTTAGCGCGGCCTTAATTGTGATGAGAATCCCAAGATCAGTACTAGTGTATTCCCAGTCAAGGTAGATTGGACGTCTCGTTCTTGATTAATGACCGCGCACTGATGATAGACATACTTCGATGCAGCGAGCGTAGTGACGGCAATGTCATGATGAGGCATCAAAAATAACGGAGGAAATATTGAAGACCGAGAGTGCCGTACGGAGATCGCGCATAACGGCGAGTAGAAAGGCCTGCATAGACGACGAATCGCGTATCGTATAGGCCTTCTAGCGTGATAGATGAAGACTGAGTCGTTCTGATAGACCAGTAAATGTATATGTTAGGAACTTCGACGAAGGTTTACGGAACAACCTCTACCTGAAGGCTAGGTGTAAGGGCACAGCAAACATGCGTAAGAGATGAGGACATACATAGTTGCTGGGGAAGATACCCTTTCTTCCGTTGCGGTCGAGACCTATGGCACATGTTCATCAGAGACCTTGTGTTGCTCGCTTGCCGCTCGTGCCTACCTTCCCACCAGCCATCCGCATAATTTTGCCCGCCCGACGTTCCGCTTGTGAGCTCTACGAGTTCGCCCTCTTGCACGTCTATCTCGTCGCTGCCTTGTGCCCGATAGTCGTAAATCGCCCGGACTATTTCCGACACGACGTTGCGTGAGCCACATATGCCTCTCCAAGACAAGACCAATGACGTTACCATATTTCCCCGAGCCCTGTGGACGGCCGGAACCAGTTGAACCAGAAGGGGAAACATGTCCACCATGTTGCGGGGCAGTCTCCGTGAGTTGCACGTATGATGCTGGCACCAACCCTTTCCCGCCTGACCCATCATCTACCTTTACCCATCCTGACCCATCGTCTTCCTCGACAACGCGGACAACATCGCCCTCTGATACGACGAGCCTCACGTGAGAAGACGGTAAACTTCGAGGGTACAAAGTATCTTACCCTTCACGGATAGTTCAAACGGAGACGTGGGAGTGAAGTCGAAGACAACTTGCGCCACAGGGTATGACTCTTCCTCTTGGGTAGACGATCGCTCTGACTGGGCGATAGAAGAGGTCGAGGGGGACGTCAAGGCAGAAGCTGCAGATGATGGGGCAGAAAGCTCAGCAAGAGAATGGAAGGGTCCAGATATATATAGGTTGGACATACCTCTGGACCCCGAGCGTGAGAGGGAGGTATAGGACGTCGAGATTGAGGGCGATGAGGTGTGTCGGCTTCCTTTGGATCCAGGGCAGTCAGCGGGTACCTACGGTTGGAAAGTCAGTACCCGTATTATAAACATGATATTCCCTATCCCCACTCACTTTCAGCTCACATTTATTGTGTACGGAGATGCCGCAGCTTTTGCATGTCTTCCCCTGCTTGCTCAGTCCCCATATCGATGACTACCTCTCAGACGTCAGACAGTCCAGGAAAAAATCAACCAACCATAAGCACAGACCTTACAATAGGCGCACTGAGTAGGGATCGAGAAGGACGAACTCTTGAAGGTGTGGGGACATTGGGCACCTTCGTCGCCTGGGCATTCGGTCCGTTAGAGTAAGATCACTCAAAGGCTCTTTGTCGCACCTCCCAGGGCTGATGAAATGGTCTCAATTTCCGCTAAGAGTGTCCTCTCAGAAGTCGTGAAGAACGTCAGTTGATGGTCAGCTTCTAGATAGTTCTGAACACACAACCATAAGCTTGTCGTCAGTTTGAACAATGACAAAGGCTCACATCAGCGACAGTATCGGGATCACCAAGGCTCCGATCTTGAGTGTAAGTCTGGATGAGCTTTTGTAGCTGGTCCACCTCTTTCCCTGTATGCTAACATTAGAACCGCCACATGAATCTAAGCATGTAGCTTTACTAACGCTTCAGAGCGATGTGAGCTTGTATCTCTTGGAGCTTATCTTTACATTTTGACAGTCGATTCTGGAGGTATACTTTTGGCACAGGCTCGACACTCATATCGTCCTATCTCCGTATGAGACTCGAAGGCGCACAGTCGCAGGTCACTTACCGTATCATAGTGAGTAGAGCACGGCTCGAACGACCAGTCTGGTGGTTCGGCAAAATGGCTGACGTTATGCTCAATGAACAGCGTCTGATCTTGCGCGGGGTTCAATGCTCGGAACGCTTCATCGACTGAGGCCACACGCGACTTGAGACTGTCTAAATGTCCAGTTTGGATTGTTTGTGCCTGACATATGATCGTGGAGAACTTCGTCAGGACGTGAGTTTGAAGCATTTCTGAAATGGATAAGTTAAGCTTTGGTATGCAAGGCCTCAAATTACGCACGAAGTTGCTATGCTCAAGAATCGTGGTAAGTAAGGCTAATAGTCAGCGTACGAAAGGCTACTAACATCTTCGAACGCAGGCAAGTCTTCGCCGAAATATTTTGACTTTGCGCTATTGGCCAAAGCAGTCGACAGGATATACACGCTAGAGGTTTAGGGGCAGTGGGTTGCATGGTCGAGGTATATGAAATCATTGAGCGTACTTTTTACTGTTTAGCATGTCTGATTGTTGCTGCTCGTATTGCCTTGCCGCACGTTCTGCATGGCGGTCATCCGAAGAACGCTCCTATCACATATACGTGGTAGAAAGCACTTCAAACCTATGCGAGCAACCTACCTGTTTCTGCCTGTATGTCTCGACCTCGACGCATTCCGCATCATACTAACTAGCGATTAACTAGATCAAAATGATCCGGTGAGATGAGCGTACCTTCTCTTTACTCTGCGACGCACGTTCAGTACGAGAGTAAGCGTTACCGCGATATCTCGTATGTAAGTGTTTGAGTTACCTTCAGACGATCCGTGTAGGCTTTCTCCCTGTCCGATAGCATCTTCTGATAGAATTGCATTTGTCGCTTGTTCGTTTCCTCGTGCTTCTTTTCCGTCGTCCTCAGTACGTCTATGACTTGCGATGTTAATGCATCGGCCAATACAAAGTGATCTTGGGCTGAATCTCCTATAGAAGTAATAAGCTGATTGTAGGCTCGTTCAAGGGTACTAAGCGCATTGTTAGCGCACTATGCGAAATCAGCCTATGGAGATACGAGTACCTTTGAGAAAGAGTCTTGTCGTCATATGGCGTTGTAGGTGTTGTCCCAAATACTGTAGCGGCCATCTTCTTCGCCTTTTTGTCAGCTGCTTTTCGGGAGAGTTGTTGTAATTTCGTGGCGAACTCGCGCTCAAGCGCCACCAGATCCTTGTAAAGATCTCTGACCTGCAGGATTAACACGATATGTATGGGAATTCGCATGTTTGTGAGCATCACACACATCTCCTAGGAGCTCCAATTGAGCATCCGATACCCAAGCGATCTTCTCCACTTGATCCTACGGCGAATGTTCGAACATAATCACAGAATAAGGTCAAAGTAGCGTACCGGTAAGCTTTTACCATACGATGGACTTCCTTCCATATTTGAGTTTCCACAGTGTCGTTCACTGCAAAGACTGTAAGCTGCTTGCTATGAGTTCTTGAAGCTGTGTTATGGTATCGAGGCTGCTAAGTAGCGCAGCGCTGGCGATACGTCAAGATCATGAGTAGTTGATCTGATCTAAGGATCTCCCTATGATAAGCGCCAAGCTATCGATCGAAATGCATATCCGAGTTCAATCCCGTTCAAGCTTGCCAGCGAACCTCGATGTAGACTCCCAATACCTTGCCAAAGTTCTCATGAATCGTTATGATTGGGATGAGAGAGATACGTCGATACGAGACGCTAGCTAAGGAGCTGAATACGCGGTAAGTTGTCCAATCAGCACCTGCCACCGAACGCCACGACTGACAATGCATCAGTGTCTTCGATGTATATACAGTATACCCCTCCATATAGATTACAAGACGAATCATAGCCTTGGGCTGAACAGCAGCAATGAAGGGATTAATGATACGAAGCCGTTGTCGTAGGCCAGCCGTACGCACAGTGGCCAGAAGGTACTGATCGTGATAGATCGATGGTCAGGTTTACTCTATTCTGCTCTAGAAAGCACCCATGCACGTCTTGCTCGGTTTCAAACTGATAGAATAGAAATATATAGACCACCGAAGAAGGCATGACGTCAGTCTAAGGGTCCCATATACGACATACCTTACCTCGTCAGCGCCACTCTACCGTTGACATCGGACTCAATCAATGTGCTCGTCCAGGTACGCCATTGCCCTCCTCGTAGAGACACACTAACTAAAAATGTATCTCAAGACTGCGGGTTATATTGCACGATCCCCAAGGGACTTTGACCATCGCCCTGATGCGTGCGAATGATGAACTTGGCGTGTAACGTAAAGTATGTTCGACATTGACCTTGCATTAGGCAAGGCGAGTTGCGTCTTTGGACGGCCCCGCAAGCGACGCCCGCCTTCGTGAGATCGCTTGGTCGGGTTGAGTGCATCTCAGTATGACGCCTTCAGCTCACGCAGGACGCCAGATACACCTTCCCTCTCTCACCGGTGAGTGGATAATTTTGGGGTTAACGCTTATTGATGGCTTATTTCAGATGATCATGTCGTAAACTAGTACTGGAAGCAACGGCTATCCGCCCTATGGCCTGGTGAGTTTCTGTCGCTGACCACCTTATTAGCGTTTTCTAAGACCGCTGCCGATGCCGATTAGGGTAGGACACAGTAGAAATGTACCTCGGGACCCACCGCAGGCGGATTTGAGTCACGGCAGAATGAATGCACAACAATATTAGCGAAGCTTGATTGAGGGCCCTTTTAACCCCGTATCAGACAAGAACTCAAGAAACCATCTTGAGGAAGGGAAGCCTGCGCGTCTCGAAGGTGCTGTAGACTACCAGAAATCGGTCGCAATCCGCCGTTGTCCAATATGCTTGTCAAGAATATGCTGTAGACTCCGTTAAGACGAGTACAAAGCTACCAGCACACCGGAGAAATGGTCCACGCTTCCTCCTCGTGGTTCATTACTTTCCATAGTAAGTCATTAATTATACTCAGACCTTTCGGACCCGTCCCATTTCCAGCTCAATTTTGTGACATCAAGGGTATTCGTATTCTGGGATCACATTCTCAGACAATACGCCGAGACATAAGGTACCCTATCAATTCAATTTCGACGTGATTTCAAGACTCGGGGAGTGCATGTAGCCGAGGAACAAGAGAAGTCATGCGAGCGATCTATACGGACCCCATCTTTGCAGTGCCACATTCTAGCCACCACCTTGACGGTGGCGACTCAAAGCATAGGGTGGCGAACTCCGTGATCTTGTACGTTCTGTTCCATTACATACAAGGTTATACATGCAGCGATCTGACGTTACTTGGTCCGCCGGGATGATGTTCCAGGATCTTTTTCAAGGCAAAGCTTAGTCCGATGGCTCTTGGGCTTGGCCTTCTTGTTATTCATGTTTTTGTCTACCCTAGAGCGCCAGGACCAGTCATGCACTGAGGTTTTAGCGGAATATTTTGCACATCAGCCACCAGAACGGGCGCTCATACAAACTTCACCGAAAAACCAAAAAGGCAAGTCCCCCGTTCCTGATAGACGGCGCCTCCCGTCTCCGGAGCGCCCATAGATTAGATAATCTGACCCTCCGTTTTCGGTTCTAGATCACGTCTCCGCGGCCAATGGGCGAGCGGAAGCACCGCTACCGTGCCCACAAACACCGCAAGGAAGCAACCAAAACGCGTGTTTTGAAGACCCAAAGCGCGAGCAAGAACGCGAACGCCTCACTACAATGTATTCAACAAACTCCGGACGCTGTGATTTTTGTCAGCCATCCCCGGCGACTACCCCATTACCCTCCGGGACACTCCAACGGCCCAGACGCCAATTACATTTCCCACATTTTCAGGGTCGGCGCACGAGCGACACTTCCCCGCACACCGCGCGAGAGTCGAGCGCGATCCAGGAGGGTGCGTTTTATTGGCCCTTGCACCCGCGCGCCGACCATGAGGTACGGTCAAATTGCGCCTTCCTGCCACATGTCTCCGCGTATATAAAGGCCTTCCCCAACGGCGAGCTTTCTTCACGAGTCCTGCTCGCCTTCATCGCTCTTCTTTGCCCATCTAATAGCTGTCCCTGCGACACCTTGCATCCTTTCACTAGGAACGCACTCATTTCTATCAACTACTACAATGGCCCGCTTCGCAGCTGCTCTTTTCGCTCTCTCTACTCTCCTCTGTGCCGCCACAGCGTCTCCTGTGGACCTGGAGAAGCGCGTCACCCACAGTGGTCGTGTAAGTTAAAGCGCCTGTGTCTTCCTGTCCACGCAATGTGCTTACCTCCGCTCCCCTACTTCCAGGGCACATGGTTTGACACTGGTCTCGGCGCATGCGGCTGGACCAACGTCAACACCGACAAGATCATTGCCATCTCTTCCTCCATATATGGCTCTGGTACCAACTGTGGTCAGGTACGTAGGGATAGGAAGCTTATGCATGTCAAGTGTTGACATTCTTGTTCCTCCAGTACATCCAGATCACAAACACCGCCAACGGCAAGACCGCCTATGGCACTGTCGCAGACTCTTGCCCCGGATGCGGCGCCAGTGATCTTGGTATGCATCTTTTCATTCTAGTCTAGTCGCATCGTGCTAATGCTACTACCTCAAGACTTGACCCCCTCGTTGTTCGAGGAGCTCGGTGATCTTTCGGAGGGCGTCCTCGCTATCTCCTGGCATTTCGAAAACAAGGACTTCAGCCTCTGAACGAGCGACTGAGCCCTTCGCCGCCCGTTGCCATTCCGGATTTGCGGTTCTATTTATTAATAGAGCTTTCCTCAGGTGGGAAAGCACCGCTGGTTCGCGCGACCTGTTGACTTTGGTCGCGCAGCCAGCGCCACTATTTATCGCACCTCGACCCTCTGCGATGGTCGAGGGCGTGATAGACGGGCACAAAAGGTGTGTAAGATAGATGTATAGATAACTGTAGCGCTACTACTATTCGTTCCTTGGCCTGTATCTATACTCCCTTCCCCTGCAGCTGGGCGCTGGCTGGGAAGCGGAAGTGTAACCTTTTTGTAGCTGGAAGACTACAGTACATCTAGAGCACCAAAGATGCATTGTTGTAATACAATACTTTGACACAAAAGACCAGTTACGTTCGATTGGGGCTGGCAGGAAGGGTGACCGATCGGCGCAAAAAGACTTCGCGATTTGAACGTTAACCTCGGTGACCTCGGCGTTCGATCCCGCCACGCTTTGTTCGCGAAGTTCTACGTGGCCGTGCTTTGACCCGCTGGACCAAGGCGGTGTTGCGAGTTTCAGCTTGCAGCTTGGCGCAGCACGTCGAATCGAACCCAACACAACGATATCTACAGGAGTCGAACTCACCACTGGCATTCAATGAGTTGAAACGATTGCGCTTGTGGCACTGGCATCCTTGACACCCCCGCAAGAATAGCAAATGTCAAGAAACAAAAGGTATCTGCACGTATGTTACTGCACCACGTACCTTGTCCGAAATCGGAATGATCGTCTTATGGCAATCTAGCAGGGATGTGACAGTGCAAAATCCATACTTGTAAGTACAGCTTCATGTCGACGTGTATTCCTATACTGACTATCATAATCTGGGCTGGTGTGACTGTCTTTATCCCTCATACTACGAGACAGTTACTACACTGAGGACTCGTCTACCTATCCTATACATACGACGGGAGGCGGACCGCCTCAGCGAATGTTCCTCCATGAGACAGTCAAGGTGAAACTGATGGCACACATATACGCGAAGCGAAATCACTACACATCAGATTTTCCCGCCTTCTACACGTCTTCGGCTACTTTCGAGGATGGTACAAGTAGCAACCTCTGCCATCATGGCTGGTCGGGAGACCTCTAGTTTTCCTCACAGTACAGCTCAGTACTCCTCGCGGTCTGACTTGCAGAGTCCTTGTCCTAGGACGTCATGCTCTCGACGGTCTTCATATCTTTCGGCCTGCTTGCAGCTGCCCTTGCAGCTCCCTTTCAGCCTGAGAATCGGGACGTCTTAGCTGTGTACAGCCCGAAGATCACGAGCCCTACTGCGTCTACCACATGGGTGGTAGGAAATAGCTATGACGTGACATGGTATCTCGCTGTTCTACACTACGAGTAGCATCCGTCAACTCATGATCTTTCTCTGGCAGGGATCCCTCTAGTCTACCGTCAGTGGACAATATCACCAATGTCGTCGGCCAGGTGTTACTGGGCCAATTTAATGGCGACGGAGAGAATTTGTTCGCAGGTAAGAATTTACCCTGCCGTTCGAAATGCAGAGTGGTACTCATGGTTTCGCATAGACAACCCATTAGCAACCGGTTTCTTGCTTACTGACGCACAGGTCAAGATAACAGTGCCGACTGTACCGGATGGGAATTACATGGTAGTCTGTACGTAGCGGTTTTGCGAGGTTGCTGATGTTGCATTTATGGACAACCCGTTGCAGTGTTTGGGGACTCTGGGAACACAAGTCCTCAATTCAAGATCGTCAATAACCCTCTGTCTTCGTTATTCGACTCTTCCACCGCGTCTTCAACGCAGCCATCAACAAGTACCTCAACGTCCGCATCTCCGTCAAGCTCCAGTACTTCTGACTCTGTAAAGCCCCCCAACGGCTCTGGCAGTATGACATCCACGCCTGACAATACAGCAAGTTCGTCAGGATTTATTTCGGGATCGTCCACGTCTTCATCTACAGAATCGGCTGCCACTTCGTTCCCCCCCTTATCTTTAGGAGCCTCTTCGACGCCTACATTGAGTAACTCTCAATCGACGCAAGGGTCTACTAGCGCACTCCCCTCGGGGACCGGCGCTGCCTCGAGCAATGCGGCACCGATGAGAACGTTGTCTGCTGGCGCAGCGAGTTTGACGTTCCCGCTGCTCGCTGCATGGCTCGTTCTCTAATCTGACAGAAACGCCGCTCAACCTTTTAGTTACGAGTTTTCTGAGATCTTTACTCGGGTCTTAAGTCATGAAGAGTCCACTTACGATTTAATGATATTGAAGGGAACGTAGCTTCTCTGAGCCTGTATGTCCCCACTACTTGCTTACGATGATAATGTGGCTAGTTGTATATTTCTATGTATTTTTCGCGAATGATGCTGCTCTCTTTCCTGCTCTGGCAAAGCGTGGGTGGTCCGTGCGCAATCGTGACGGAATTAGCGCCTGTGAATGATGGCGGTGAAAGCGACGAGTGCGCCGCTCTTCTCACCTCTTCCCCCCTCAGCTCTTTCTCTCATTGCCCTCTTATCACCCTGGTTGCTGCTAACAATGTCGGGTCCAACAAACCCGTCGCAGGCGCCACAAGCCGCCCCTCACGCCTCTGGATCTGAGACTACGATTGCGGCGGACGATGCTGCAGCGTCACTACGCGCTGCGGCCTTGCTGACCCTTAAGTCTAATCGACGGAAGGCCCATACTGGAATCGAATTACCGGCAAGCTTGCCACCGCGTCCGATGATTACTGAGACCCCCTTCGAGCTCGATTACGGTACGGAAGAGCCATCGACTGGCACGTCGTCCAAGCCACAGTCAAGCCCGGCGCCGGCCGTCACCAAGCTCGCCACCCTCGCAACATCGGAACCCATGGATGTGGACGAAGGCCAAGGAAGAGAAGAAGGTGAAATCAGTGACAACGAATCGACAATGCCACCACAAGCCTCCTCCCGCTCTGTCCCGCCACAAGCTCCGCCTAAGGCCAGGTCGCCCTCCAAGGACAGGCCGAGCAAGTCGCCGATTATGCCTCCCCCGTCTCTTAAGGCGGATCTGCGACCAAATTCTCTGCCCGATACTCAAATCAAACCTCCAGCACACTTAGGACACCTCTCCCCATCATTTGATAACACTCCGATGCTGATTGACGAAGATCATATACGACCTGGTCTATCAAGTATGCAGTCTCTCGCGTCACGGACTCGTATGCGTTGATGTTGACGATCTTCTCCAGTGAGTCAAGCACAATATGACACTGCGAAGGATATCGTACTCGATCTGTTAGGCTGGGGTGTTCCACCTGAATACCTAGTCAACTGCGGTCTCAGCCGAGAGATCGTGTATTATGTTTTTATCGAGCTCAACCTCCGGCTTCCCTCCAACCTGGATCTGTCGGGATTACCTCGGTTGGAAAGTACTTATGTTACCGGCTCTCCCGAGCCTATCACACCGCCGGCGACACGTTCACCTCGACGTTGCTCCAGTTCATCTACCGCTCGCCCCCACTCACGGCCTGTACAGGGTCACCCGAGTCTGCCGCAGAAGCCAACAGCGCCACAGGGTACCGATGAGCCCTCCAGTCAAACGCATTTGAACGTTAACGCCACACCTTTCGTACCAACTGCTAGCACGTCTGCCGTCCCTATGTCTACCCCAGACTCTCCCCCAAGTCTGATCGATATCGAGCAGCAGAGACGACAAGAACTGCTGGCACGCAAGGCTGTTCTTGCGTCTAGGAAGTCTAAGCTCGCCACTGCTGCTCCGAATACGAATACACCTACCTCACGCCGACCTACGATCGTCGCTCAGCCTGAACCGAAGGATGTTGAGATGATGCCCACAGTTCCGACGGAGACTGTCGATAGTTTCTTGAGCACTATTCCTGCTGTCAGTGTCGAAGCATCATCAGCTTCCTTTGGGGATGAGATGGATGTCGATGCGATACCCGGGTTATCTATGAACGGCAGCGGGTTCCCAGAGCCCGATCCGCCACAACAGCTGCAGTCCCGAACGCCGTCGATAGATGCACTGACATCAAACAATGGCCACACGTTCCATCAACCTGAGGCTAGTTCATCCGGCCAATCGACTCGAGATCCTTCGATGGAGAGAGCTGGCGAGCGTAGTGCATCGGTGGACGACAAGAGCGATTCATCGAACACAAATCACCGCCGCCGCACTTCGAGACGACCTGTGGCCGCCGACTTCGTAGACATGGCACCAGGAAGTTCGTTACGCATTGGATCGAAACATGATCGGACAGCTCCCGGGCCATATCCTTCCCCTGTTCCACGCGCTCGGAGGCGCCCTCAGTCTTTCGCGGGCTTGACTCGAGCGAAGCGGATAGTCATAGATCTCAGCGACAGTGAAGACGACGTGGAGGGGGCTTCCGATAGTAATTCATTACCGAGACCACCACAATTTCGACCTCCGTCTCGTTTGGGTGCCGCTGCGACTGTTCCTCAAATCGGCTCACCATCCTTGCTTCTGGAAAAGGAGCTGGAGATCCGCAGGATGAAGGAGCTGATCGCAGCCCGAGAACGTGCCATCAAAGGCAAACTCACAGCTGTAGGTCTCACTTCGCTCAGTGGGATCTGGTCAGCATATGTTGAGGTACCGCAGAACTCTAACAGATCGACGCCACCGCTATCCGTGGGAGGTAGCTCACCTGCCCCGCCTCTCACTGTCGTGAAGCAGGAAGAAGACGACTCTACGGCTGCTGTATCTCTCAAAGACACTCCGACTACCCTGGACGTGCCTCGTGCGTGGATCAACTTTCTGGACTTGTTCGATGGACATTAAAGTACAATTTCAGTTTCCGCGACACCTTCATTGGGACCATCTACATCTACAAGCGGCCCCACGACGCCAATTGGTCCTTTGTTCGGTTATCCGCTCGAAGGATCGCTACTGACCACTTTCTTTACGCCCACAGAGATCGCATCAAATACGATGGTACATCCAAGCACCGGAGATAAAGGTGTGTGCACGGTTTCCTGTGTTTCTACTTACGAATTTTTCCTCACATATACCCCCGCATGTTCCATTCCATGATAACCACACATACCTCCCATCGCCACCGGAATACCTGCACCTCAACTACTCGATGTCATATCACGTCACATGGTAAAAGTCATAACTGCCGAGGCTCGGTCAGAACAAGTGGCGAGCTTGCTTTCCCCTGTCTGTGCAGCCCCGTTTACAGTCGTTAAGAGCTTTGCTTAACTTGTTCGCCTTCCTTTTCTTCACCCCTCTTTCATCTTCGTTACTACATCTTTGGTTCTCCGAACTTCATATTCCGTACGAATCCTTCGTATTTTTGTTTTCCCTTTCTTTTCGTTTGTTTTTCGCAGGCCTTGTCGGTTTCAAGAACAGCACTTCCAGAAACACGTTCAAATCTCGCGTTGACAGTCGACGTCGCTTCCTCCGATGTGGAGGCATCGTCGGCCCAGGTGCGTCTTTGTTCTAATCACTGCCATCCCTCTTGTGGAGAAGCGTCGCCTCCGTCAATTGATACTGATCAACGGTTCCGCACTTATGCCTTCAGGTCGCATCAATAGCCGCAGCCGACAGCAAATATACGGCTTATCAATCGCTCATGGACTTGTATCCGCTACTCCTTTTTGACCTACAGCGCTCGCATTTGTTAAAAACTGACTCTCTTGTCTTGGGCCCAACGATGTCTCACCGCCGCACAGACTCTGGTGTTTCTGGTGTCGTCCCGGCCCTCAATCTCAAGCCTCTGCAAGCTATCGCAATTTATAGGTGGCTTGATGACCCTTCACGGTTTCTGTGCCAGTACGAAGTCCCGGGCGGAGGGGAATGCCGTGATTCTCACTGCGAGGACATCCATCCTTCGCGCGCGGGGGCTGTCGAACCAACGGGTGCGTTCCTCTCCGGCCGCATCGTTGTCGCTTACGTGAACACTTTCTTGCATCTACCCCGCCTTCCTCCCATGCAGACGAAGACACAGCCCGGTACTTACGCGAAGTGCTTCCTGAAAGCGCGCACCTGGATGAGAAGGCGCTGCTCACGGCACTGCAAGTGGTGCGTCTGCGGCATGCCGACGCGAGCCTCGCCGCCCGCGTGTCGGACGCCCTCGGTGCTCTCGGTCTGCAGGCCGTCCCGTAGCCTTCCACACGTGCTGTGCGCGAACGGGGACTGGGTGTGCTGCACACCACGCAAGGAAACGCATCGAATGGCAAAATAGAGATGAACGTGTAAAGAGCGCACGATGCGCCACCGGGCGGCCGTCGGGTCGTCTGGCAAGACGTTGCGGTCTGCCATGGGCATGGCGTTCCCCTTCCCCATCTTTTGGGCACTTGTCCCTACGAGATACCTTACCTACCTGTGCATAGTAGCGACGTTGTAGAGCGTGTCATCGTTGTATTTGTCGGCGTATGAGGTCACTTCCTGACATTGAGAGATATTAGTTCGGCGTGGGCGTGTTTGTTTTCGATACACTGCCGTGGTTCTTGTTTGCATGCAATTGTATTACCATTCATCTGGCCGTAATGCTTGTGCGAACGTCTGTCTTACGGCCACTCTCGCGTTCTAACTCCTCGACGTGCGCTTTGGGGGAGGACTTGTGTTTTCGGGAGCAGCTCCTTTACTACTCCTTTACGTGAGACAACGTGGGAGTCCAGCGTGTCTCCAGGCCGCTACGAACGCATCACAAACGCCCTGCTAGGCGAGGCGCATGCCAGACCACGACTCGAGCATCTCCCGCCCCGCCGCTCCGTCCTCGGGGCATCTACTACGGCACCCTCAAAATCCGACGGCAGATGCCAAATGCGACAACAGTTTTTATCACGACAGGCGGTCTCAGGCGGTCCGGCCCGCCACAACCCCTCCGCCGCGCCACGCGCCACGTTCTAGCACGCCGACGCCCTTTTGACGCGCCCTGCCAAATTGGGCGGATCCCGCCCCAGTCTGGCCAAGCGAGCCTCGCCACATGAACAAAAGGAGGAAATTTCGGGGTGGCGAAGGAGGAAAAACCGAGAGCACTCGTGCTCACTCCGGAGACACTAGCGCTTCCTCGAGCTCGATGTACAGAGTACAGCTAGCTACCCAGCCATAACACAACATTTATGCATCTCATCGCAGCTGACCCCTACCGACTCGCCCATCGCAATCTTCATCACCCGCCCCCGAAACAGCCAAAACTCCCATTTCGAGCGCGGCCTCGTCAGGCCTTCTCTCCCTCCCCATTTATGGGCCCTCCTCCCATATCGCGACTAGGCTACCGACGAAGCCGTCCGAATCCAGATCGCGCTGGCAGAAAATCCGGGAAGGGCTCGAAATGGCGCACACAGCCGGGGTGCGCTGTTCACCCGCCCTGCGCCCGTGCACCAAGCTCCGGGGCCCGGGTGTGCGGTACCGTCGGTTCGTTCTGAGGATGAGTGTGATAGTGCTGGTTCGAGCTGGGGCTGTTGTGTTGAGTCACGGTGAAGTAGGTGGTTCGTCCGCCAGCTGTTGACATTCACTACCGCGAGTATAAATATCAGTTTGTTACGAGGTCATTTATCAAACACCGACCGCTGGTTGTGCGCACCGAGATGACCACGAACGATACGCACATCACGGAAGCATATCGCCAGATCCACCTTCTCGATATGTTTCGTGCATCTTCGCCGATCCGGTCGTCCTGCGTCGATCTGCCCAGCCGCAACATTGCATTGCGGACGGTGGCCTATCACCTGGTATCGCCGCCTCTAAAAGCGACATATCAATCGACATCGACGTCGATACACCATCGACGAACCGTGTCGATAAACCCCTTGCACGATCACAAGTCTAACGGACCTACCCAACCCATGCTCAAGCTCATTCATGCTCACGTACGTACGGCCCCGAGCTCGCAGCAGAACACGCAACGAGCCCATACCGGATCGCTCGTGTATGTGTGTCAACGTATGCGTACGTACAAGAAAAGGAAACCTTGGGCCGTGTGCTGCTATATACATCCGTACTATACACTTTCAGGAATTCATTTTGCGTCCTTCGATCCCGAGCCTGCCTGCGCCGCCCGTCCACAAACGCGTCTACCCTCCGTCGTATGTACACACGCCCACCGCGCGATTATGCGATGCGATTATGAGCTCCCGTGGGCTTGCGAGCGCGGCCGGCCGAGACTGATTACCAGGGTTGGGGAAGGGAAACGGGGCGGGGGTAACAGAAGAAAACATGTAAGCAGCAAGGGGCGCGAGAAGGGGAAGGAAGAGGCGACAAGAGACCCAACTACGAGGGCGAGAGGAGCGAGACAGTGAGAGCGGGAGCGGGTGACAGACGGTAAAAAGCTACAAGTTGCAATTCGACCACGGACTGTGTACGTATGGACATGTCGACGAGGAAGAGGAAGTCATGACGCGTCGTTAATGGCTGATGAGACGGGGACAGGGCAGTAGAGGAGCGACGAGGGGTCTTAAGCCGGCGTCGACGACGGACGGCGGGGAGGCAAGAAGCAGGAACAGGAGCCCGGGATACAGAAAGGACAAACCCGCGAGAGGAGAGAGCAACAAGAAAGGGAGCAAGGCGCAGTGGGAGTGCAGTGTGTAGCGGCGTGTGCGCGGGAGGGCGTCGTGCGGAGGCGTGAATGCTCCGCCCCCGCACGCACCGCGTCCGCCGCCACGTACAACACGGAATGGGGATGGGAAAGGGGATGGTAAACAGGAGAACGTGAGAAGGAGAAAGGGCATAAAGCGACGAGATAAACTGAACGCATCCTGAACCACAAACATGACTTCTGAATCTGCAACACAATACAACACCGGTGGCACCACGTCCTCTCCCTGCGTCTCGCCCGCCGCGTGCGTGTTTCTTAAGTGTAACACCAACACGCGCGTGCTCACCGACGAGCATAGTGACCGCCCTGCTGCACGCCAGGCCCGCCCCACGTCGCCATGCCCTGCGGCTGCTGGTCATGGCCCGGCGGGGGGTATCCAAACTGCGGCGGTCCCGGTGGCGGCTGGCCCGCGTACCCCGCATACATCCCCGCGTTCGGGTCGCCGCCCGCGTACGTCGCGTAGCTCGGGCTCTGCGGCGCCATGCCCTGCGGCGCCGCCTGCCCCTGCTGCGGGCCCCCTGGCGCACCCGGGATCGCGAGCTGGCTCGGGAGCGGCATCGGCTGCCGCTGGTGCGGCGACGTCGCCTGCTGCGCCTGCTGTTGCCCCGGCTGCTGCTGCGCGGGCGGCTGCTGTTGCTGTTGCGTGGGCGCTGGGGCGGGCGCGGCGGTGGGCGGAGGGGCGGCGGCGGCTGGGGGGCGCGACGGCGCGGTCGTGGTGCTGCTCGCGCGCCTGCGCTTGCGCGAGCCGGAGCGGTCGGTCTCGCCCGCGTCGGCCTGCTCGTGGCCGTCGTGGTCGGGCGCGTCGTCGTCCTTGCCGCCGATCGCGAGGCCGCCGGGGACGTTCGGCGGCGCGGACGGGGCGGCGGGCGTGTGTGGGGACGCGACGCCCATGGGGTTTGCGGAGCGGCCGAGCGGGGTGCCGACGGGCATCGAGGAGGGCAGCTGCCCGTGTGGCGCGTTGAGGCAGGCCTGGATGAGGTTCTTGCCCTCGGGCTGCGTGACGAGTGGCTGCAGCTTCGCGGTCGTGAATGTGTAGACGAGTCCGGTTTCGGAGACGACGAGGAGCAGGACTTGCGTGCCGGTGAGTGTCGAGAGCTCGTAGGCCTGTATATAGCGGATCAAGCGGCAGTGACGCGTCGTGGGTAGTGGTTAAGTGGCACGCGACGGAGGGCACAATGTTTAAAGCAATGAGCACGACGGTCAGTACATGATGTCTGCAGCAGTCAAGCAAAAGGAGTACGCGCCTTCTTCATGATACCCGCTTTTCGTTTCGAGAAAGTGATGTGACGTCTGGACTTGTCCTGGATGAACTCGATCTTAATCTTTCGCCTGCCAGCCTTCTTGTCGGACTTGGGCTTCTCGTCGTCGTCGTCATCGTCGGCGCCGCTCTCGCCGGCGTCGTGGTCTTGGATGAACGCGTCGTCGCCCGCGCCGACGGGTTGCGCGGACGGGTCGATGGGGTCGAGCCGCTGGCGTTTATTGGAGGATGGAGAGGCGGCAGCGGCGTCAGGCATAGTGGCTAACGGGTTCTGCGCGCGGTGAACGTCGTTGGAGGTCGTGAAAGCGCAGTCGGTGTGCGGTGCGTGGTCGCGGTGCGCGAGGACTTATTAGGCGAGGCGGGACAAGCGACCTAGAGAGGAAGTGACGGTCGGCGACAAAGGCGGTGGCGGCGACGGGCGGGAAAGCGGACGTACGATGTGTTATGCGTGCTCGGGAGGAGTCGGAAGACGACGAGGGTGGTGTCGAGGACGTCGAGGGCGACGATGAGGAGGGATGGGACGGCTTGGAGGGGATGTACTTATTTGGACTCTGGCTAGAAGGGGGAGGAGCGAACCCTCTTGCCCTGCGGGGTGCTGCCTGAAAAGGGGAGAAATCGACTAGAAGAGGAAAGGAGCAGCGGGTGATCCCCCTTTATAGACCAAAATTGCCCATATTACCCATCCTCGGCCGGGCGATGCCGTGCGGTTCAGACTCCGACCCGCCGCCCGTTTCCTTTGTTGTTCTGCGGGCGACTGGGTGGGAGCCCCTCCGCTGGACGACTGCAGCCGCGTCGGGCACAGTCTGGTCGTGTTCAGTCTTTTCGCTGGCTGCTGGCTGTGCGTCGAGCAGCCCAAGCCGCCGCCCACGCTCCTGCCCTAAAGCCGACTCCCACGCGTGACCTCCGCCACCCAGGCACGCCGGCGTGCGGCAGTCTAAATTGGGCATCTGTCACGGGCGTGACACACGTCACCCCGCTTACGCGACCCGCAGATCGACTTTGCACCTGCCCTCTCAGGCCCTCTCTCTCGTTCCAAAGGCCCACTGTGCTGCGCAGCGGACGCGCTTTCCCTCGCGCACCCTCAAGCCGTGGCGCAGATGACGAGCCACGGATGCAGACTGCCCCGGGCCTCCGCTGCGACTCGGGCCACGCATGATAAAGCGTCCCTGCGTGCGCCCGCGGCGGCCTTGAGCGTGTGCCATCAGCTTGCATTCCCATTCCTCGACCCCGACGGTGCCCGACCCTGTCCTCCCACATCCAGCGCCGAATTGCCAATTGCTGCGTGCCCCGCCTCGCGTCCTGCTCGCTCTCGCGCATCGGCCTCGCCAGTGGGCCCCAGAAAGGCGACTGCGCCCGAATAGGCAGGCGCATTGCCCCAATCGTGCAATCACATGTTCTCTGGAGACGTTCCATGGGGGCCGCACGCGTGGTGGCGCCAAGGTTTGACGTGCGAACAAACACCGTCCGTGCTTCCCTGGCGCACGTCCAACAATATCCTGCTCGCTCGGTCCTGATTTGTTCCCAGCGCGCTGCACGCCTCGATCCCCTGCCCGCGCGACTCCCCAAATCGGGGCCAGGCCCGCCGCTGCTGCCCGGCGTGTCCGAGCTACATTGTCCGTCTCAGATATCGTGGAAATGTTGTCCGAATGTTATTCGCGCGGTATTTCACCTCGCCTTAGTGTTTGTCGACAAGCTTTTGACGTTTCTGTATTTGTAGGGTGCGAAATACGACGTCCCAGCCACCGCAATCAACGCCCTCGCGAACCTGGATGACGTCCTGCAGCATCAGCTTGCCACTCAAACTCCTCGGGTCTGATACCACGATCCGACCGCGCCGCCAGCCTCAGTCGCCCATCTCCGCAATCCACACGCTCTGCAGCAGGGTGTGCAATTGCACATAGCCATATCGTCATCACCACACGACTGAATACCGAACGGCTACAGTCATAGATAGCAGCAGCTCCCGGCAGTGGTCAGTCGACGCCTCTCGGAGAGCCTGACTCCGTGCCTCGAGCCCCCCGCGCCGTGGAGTGGGAAGCTCTGTCGTTGCCAGGAACACCTCATTGTCTTCTACCCTGCATGGCGTGCCCCTGCATCATCATCACCGCCGCCCAAGCAGGGTTGATGTTCTGTTCTCGGTTCGCCCTCGGAACCGTATTTCATTTTATGGTACTTATCATCATCAATTAATATTCCTAGTAAAATCGCTCACTTCATCTTTGATCCTAGGATGCGGAAAATAAATACACTTGACGAACACATAAAGCTGCGACATAACACACACAGGCCGCCGACGAACAAGATCCCACCGCTTCCTGCGTATACGGAATGCAAGGATCGCCTTACGTGAACGCGCACACAGGAATTCCGCATATTTCATCCATTCGTCTATGTGTATCTCATATATCATATCGCACCGCCTCTCCCCGTCCGCCTCCCACATCTAACGACCGAAGCCACGATCGACAGCCAGGGCCTAGGTCGTGTGTGTGCGTGACCAGCTCCAGTGGCATGCAGCGGTCCGCGGAGGTTCCCTCGGTCTGACGAGCGGCGGCTCTCGAAGGTCAAAGCTCCTGCTACTGTTACTCCCTCGCTCGAGTTGACGCTTTTCCCAGTCTACGGCAGCCATTGCACAGCCACCCAGCCGCTTGCATAAAAGGCGAAACCCGTGTCAAAGCGCAGGCTTCATTGTCGGGCTGACGGCGTGCACCTCGGTGCCAATGATCCGCCTCTCAACGATCCCTTCTTGACGCGATTTGCGCACAACTGCGGCGTGTGTAATGCGGCGTGTACGCCACGCTCCGCCGGGGGTTTTGTGCCAAACTGTCTCAATCGCCATGTTTCCAACATGTATATCCCACGTTTATAACGTCAATAACAACATCGACGTCGACACCTACACCACTGCGTTTTTCCCTGCCTTGTGCTTGGTCTGGATATCACTCGGGGGGCCGGAGATTCAAGTACTCGAGACCAAACGACACTAAAGCCTAAAGCACGGCGGCGTGGCGATAACGTGTGGCGTAGTATATCGATAGGGCCCTTGATCAGGCTTCAATACAGCTTCGAGCTTCGGCATCAGGACTTAGTCTAGGGGCAACGCCAGACTGGAAGACAGAAAGCAGCAAATAGCCGGGAAGTACGTCGCTGTGGTGGGGCATGGCGATATCATGTGGCGATGATAAGACCTTGGACCAGGCTTGTAGCTTCGCATCAGGCCGTTCGCTGGGAAATCAGGACGTCAGGCGCAACACGAGACTGGAAACCACAAGCCAGAAGACGCAAAGCTGCAAACAGCTGGGAAGCACGATCTGCTCGATGGATCTCGCATCCTGCCAGTGGTCAATGAAAACAAGATCACGATCCCTTGTACGTGGTACGTCGATACGACACGCCGTAGCGGCGTTGCGTTTGCGTTGGGGTACGGTTCGCGGGTAGCGTCCGAGTTGGGCAGGTACTGCGGTGCTCGTGGTGTGCAGTGACGGTATATGGTATGTTGAAGACTTCATTTAGACGAGTAGATACACTCACGTTCATAACGCGCAGGTAGACCGTGCTCGTACTCCGTGGCGTGTCGGTCTTACGTTCGAGGTCTGGGTCAATTGCGACCCTCGACGCTGAATGAATGGTTCCCACTCTTCGCGGGAAGCGTCCTAGTCTGGTAAGTACTACAGCGTGGTATATGGTGTACGTACAGTGTGCTGACAGCTTCTGCAGAAACGGTGTGCTCACGTTCATTACTGGCGGGTGCTGGCATACCTGCGTCCGGAGCCCCAGATGAGGTTAATGCTGGAGGTCAATTTCGGTATCTTACAACATTACACGCTTCCCATTCTTCGACTTCGACCCCAGTGCAACCGGTCCCGGCTGCATCCGTAGTGCGACTTGCTCGGAGTCCCGCGCGATGCTACTGGTCGGTGTGATAACGTTCAATGCTTGCTTCCACGGTCGCCTCGTCCCCTCGCCATTTCGTCCCTCGTATCCTCGCCTCAAGTGCCCCAAACTAAAACACAAGCTCAAGGTTCCAACCCAAGAGCCAAGAGCCTCTCCTGCGCTGGCAACGTCCAACCAGAAGAGTGAGCGTATCAAACGCTAACTCGAGCCTGGGTAACTTCCCCAGGTGCGAATTCGAACTGTATCACGACTGTAGGCTGGTGATACTGACTGGAAGCGTTCTACGGCTGTCGCCGGTTCAGTTCACGATCAAGCATGTTACTACGGACCGGTTCGCCTCCATCTTCTGGCGGGCTCGCCGTTCGGGATTGGCCAGGCGGAGTCGGACCCGGACCGCGCGCTTCTGCGGCGAGAGCAAGGTTCGCGCTTGATTGGCTGGTCACCATGCTCTTTCTTTCTCTTCTGCTTCCCTCGTGCATTGTTCCAGCGGACTCAGATCTCAGAGGCAGAAACACAGCTGTAAGTTCCAGCACGTTCCACCGAGCCCCACGAGGAACGAACCGCGATGTCGAGGACATACCGCAGCTGGATGCTGGAAAGCTTCACGGCTTCTTCCATGGATCCATGTTCCTTGCACCGACCCGCCCTCGGAGCTCGAACTTGATCTTGCATTCGGACTCGGGTTCTGTTCCGGACTGCGTTGCCGGCGGTATGTTCCAGGGGCGTTCTGCGATTCGATTCGATTCGATTCGATTCGATTCGACGGTGGGATCGAGATAGGAACCAATGACGGACGTAGGGTGTTGTGATGTGGACTGGGCGGGCGCGGGTGCAGTGCAGCGCGGCTTAAGGTTGCGTGATACCGCCACTTTGTCTGCGATTGAGACTGCGAGATGATATGAGCTGGTACAAAAGCCTAGGACCAAGGTGGACGAGATCCGGAGTGCGCCGTCGAGCTGAGATTCGGTGCGTAATCCAGTATTTTGTCCACAACTGCAAGATGAAATAATACACAGAACCTGGCTGTGCCCGTACCAAGAGGCTATCACTCAGAGGATTTTCTGCGCAGACTCTCATCGTAGGGTCTGCGTCTGCGCTCGCACGACTCGTTTTCCCTTGGGCCCTGCTCTCTGCGATATGACAGCCACGTGGTTGTCTGCATGTTGGGGCAAGAGTCAACAACGGACGGCCGGGAGAGGCCTGCTCTACATCGACAATGATAGTAAGCAACCCATACGTAAGTTACTGCTCAGGTCTTGCCCAAGAAGCTCACAGGAGCTAAACAGAAATCTTCTACGATGGAAGGGGCAGACGCTTGAGTCTGCGAGGGCAGACGCCTGGCGTTTCGCAACTGTGGAGGACAGACGCCTTGGGTTTCATGACTGTGAAGGACAGACGCCTGGCGTGTCACAACCGCGAAGGGCAAACGCCTATATCCCAACAGCTGTGAGGGACAGAAGGTCTTGATTCAAGAAACCTCTAAAGCGCCGCGAACTCGATGAAGGCCAGTGACGGTAGCTTATAATGAGGAGCATCTTCACCCATGGTAATGTATCCCTCCTACGCCTCGTACGTTGACTAGCTTCACCTGCGGAGAAACACCGCCTCCTCCCCTAGCAATCAAGCAGGTAAGCACGATCCATGCGTCGTTAAACTATAGCATCACCTCATCGACACTTACAGGATGACGAGTCGACCCCCAGTCTGTTGTCAAACTTTCGGCCCCAGTGCTGCTTCCGATATGGCAGTTGGGAGTGATTTTGGTGTCTCGATTCATCTGTCGAACTGCGTCAGCTTAGGCCGCGGCCCCGTCATCAAGACCACCGAGCCGGTACGTGTTTTTCGGGACGACTCTTGTCCACGTAAGACTGAAGCACATCTGCTGAACGTCATGTCGGCGGCGCAGATCCCTCTCGGCATCATCATGCGTATGTGCTGCCTCGCCGTATCTACCTCCAATGCCGCGCTCGCCAGGCTGAAGGTGGCCGAGGCAGGTCTGCGGGCAGCACGAACGAAAGTGCAGCTCGCATTTACGGAGGAGCAGGTGGCCGAGGAGCAGGTGGACGAAGCGAAGAAACAGCTGCAGGAAGTCCATTATGCCGCACTCATCGGGCTGAAGGAGGCCGGGGCGCAGAAACAGATGCAGGAAATCCATTGCCATGCCGCACTCGCCAGGCTGAAGGCGGCCGAGTTAGATCTGCGGGCAGCAGAAACGAAAGTGCCGGTCGCTCTTACGGTGGTGCAGGTGGCCGAGCAACAGGCGGTCGCCGCGCAGAAACAGGTGCAAGAAGTCTATGGAGGGCGAAGTGACACCAGGAGACAACTCGGTGACCCTCTTCGCTAGTTCCATATGCAATAGAGAGCAGAGAGCGGTGCGCGAGTGTATTTCCCGGCCGGGTGCTCTGACGTATGTATGCATCTACGTGTAGGTCCGAGTCGCAGGTTATTCAGAGGGTCTACCGATGCGTTCGAGAGCGATCAATGTCACCGCTGCGCAGGCTTACTGCGGTTCTGAAACAAAAATGCTGCGTGCTATTATCGACCGTACGGCCTACTCTGAGGGATCGGCGGGTATCTTACACCACTACGGTCATCAACGATTCAAACGTTTGATTAGTGTCGCACCAATCAAACGTTCGAACGGTCGATGGTTGGTGTGGTGCGAGGGAGAGAGCCCTGAGTGGGTGGTGGAAGGATATGGGCAGTACGTACGCTGGCCATCGCCTGGTCCCGTCCCTGAGTGATTCGCGGCCGCGGGTGTCCTGCACCACAAGGACCACCGACGATCTGAATGTCTTATGAACGGTCCGCTCACTAGACACACAGACAGTCGATGGTCGTTGTGGTGCGAGAGGTTCAGTGCGTACCTAGTAGAGGTCTTCTAGTAAGTAGATATACCAATGTGCAGAACCTGCACCAGCCACCCGGCTGAGATCTTGCGCTAACAATCTCAGTGTCATCCGCTCTTAAACATCCCAATTTGGGGGGTTCCCAAGGTGGAATGTCAGGAGCGAATGGGCACGAGGTCATCAGCGCCACGGTCAGTAACGGGTGTACACATAAGTAGTAGACGTATGTCTGCGAGCGTGCAGAACAGGGCGGACGCGGTACGCAGTACACAGCCTCCCCAGGTCTTGGGTGGGAGGAGATCAGCCAAACGCGACCTCCACCCATCCAAGACCGCGAGGAGGCTGGTACCAAAGTCTCCGACGCGGTACGCGGTACGCAGTACGCAGCCTCCCGCGGTCTTGGTAGCACCGAACGTTGTCTGTCCTCTACCAAGGTCCTGGGGAGGGTGGTACCGACGTAGGAGGCGTAGAAGTGGAGGGAGAGGAGCAGGAGTCGATGGAGTGGTACGGGAAGGCAGGGGGCTTTTATATGTGAGCGAGCGAGCGGGACAAGACCGTAGTGCTAATGGGACAGGCCTGCTGATGCGAAGGAAGGGCGTGGAATTTGAGGGTATCGACGTGACGCGGCGCGTTTCCTGTGTCTTGTGGCCTGTGGCGTTGGCGTTGTTACTGTCGACGCGTACGTTGGATGATTGTGTCCGTGTCTGCGCTGTCTGTGTCCGGACGCGTTACGCGTCGAGTCGCGACCTATCGCGTCCCGGGCCGCACGGGGAGTCGCGCGTGGAGTCGCGAGAGACGCGTCTTCTCCTGTCTTCTCCCGACCCCTCAGTGTCCTAATGCCAGTGAGACGAATCGCACCCGACGCAGGAGTAAGCACGTACGATCGCGAAGCATCGCGGAGGGTGCTCAGCACGATGCGTCCGTGATCAACGCGACCGTCGCGTACCTGGTGAATAAAAACACTCGCGGATCACGGATAACGTCGGTGTACTTACTGCTACGAAGTTCGAATCCATGTGAGCATACTGTAGATGGATGCGAGATATCGACGCTGGTAGTCAGACGTCGGCGACGGGCATGAGCATGAGCATGAGCACTGCGGCTGGTGAATTGGATACTTGTATGCTTGGATATTCGTACATTTGGATATTGGTATATCGGTGCTACGACGGGCGGGAGACGGGCGCGGTGCGTGTCGCATTAGTCGGCGTCGTCCGCGCTCGCCTTGCCCTTGCCCTTGTCTTTGCTCACGGCTTCTCGTGCCAGTGAGCGCGAGATGAATCGCACCTGAGGCCTGAGGCCTGACGTGCGGAGGGCCACCGATACTTACAATGCGTCGAGCGCAACGGTATAACATGAACGCACATACGGACGCTCAATATTCAATATATATTTTTGTTTGTGTCGTATGGACGTTGGAGCGGTCGTACGAGCGCGGCACACGGCGTATGGCAGTCGGATGTCGGCGACGAGCACAAGCACTGGGGATGGTGAATTGGATACTTGGATATTCGTACATTTGGATATTGGTATATCGGTGCTACGACGGACGGGCGGCGGGGCGGGCGTGTGCGGTGTTCGACGTGTTAGTCGACGTCGTCCGCGCTCGCCTTACCCTTGTCCTTGTCTTTACTCTCAGCCTCCCCCGCCTCTTCCTCGCCTTCCTCGTCCTCACCCTCGTCCTCACCCTCGTCCTCGCCTTCCTCCTCGTCCTCCTCCTCGCCCTCCTCCTCGCCCTCCTCCTCGCCCTCCTCCTCGTCCTCGCCGTCAGCGTCCTCCCCCCGTGTCTGTGTCTGCACTGTCTGTGTCCGGACGCGCCACCCTGACGCGTCCCGACCGGTCGCGTCCACGTCGCTTCTTGATCCCGTACCACCACCATCTCGATAGGCGCTGAGCACCTGGGGGCACCCGCCCTCGCGAGGATGGGCTCGTCAGACTTTATTCTACCAAACACCTACCACTAATGAGTTTTGATGTGACCCCGACGTCGTTGGCTTTCATTCTTTCCAGGGATCTTAACAGCAAACCCCGCGGATCGCTTGCGATCGTGGCTCAAAACATCAAGATAAGTCGAGCCCCTGGGCTTCGTGCTTAATGGGAGGAGACGTTCAAGAAACCCCCCCTTTTCCTTCGACTTTCGACTCGCAGCCCTACCTGCATCATGGGTTCGATCCTGTACAGTTATATTGGCGGGTCCTTTCCTAGTGCTTCGAGCACAATCTGGGGTCGGGGCATGGACTGAGGGGTATGGCCGTTGGCCTAGACCACCACGCCTTGAGGGTGAATAGCTCCCGAGCACGAACCCCAGAGGCGGTTTACAGCAAAGGCTACATTCCTCGACAGGGTTGCTGGGGAGACGACTGCCGTTGTCGCCATGGAATACCCAGTCCCAGGCTAGCACCCCCCTTCCGATGTTCGGCGGGACTCGGATTGTCAATAGGGGGACAAAGCAACCGGGCGGCGAGGTGCGGTATATCCCCGTTGGGGTGAGAGCACCGCCCGGGCCGAAACATACGAGGTTGTTTGGTAATCACCGTGTAGCTACCGAGGACGAAGCGTACCCTTTCAGGATTAGTAAGGGCGGTGGTGTAGAATAGGTACTACGACTATTCTACTACAACTTGCAGGGACGCTACATCTTACCTGGTGAGTAGTACGAACGTTGAGGCACACGTAGTGGGGTTAGTCCAAGAAGAACTGAGGATGTATTGCATGGAGGCGGGTCTTATATACTACTGGGGACCCGCGCTTACTAACTACTGTATAGTTCTTACATAAGAAAGGAATTACATAAGCATATACGTAGGCGCGTGTTCAACACTCCCCCTCGATGTGTGTACGGGGTGGACACAGCGCATCAGGCGCATCATATCGCGCAAATTCATGCAGCGGTGATGAATTTGAGACCATAAGCCTCACGGAATTTGGTGTGCTTGACGTGGCCCAGGTTCTTTGTGAGCATGTCAGCCGGATTATCTTCACCAGGGATGTGGAATATCTCGACAGATCCCTTTACGATAACTTCGCGTATGTAGTGGAAGCGAATATCAATGTGTTTAGAGCGACGTTCCGTGATAGGATTAGTTGCGGTGAAGATAGCACCTTGGTTGTCTGTGCACAATGGGGTGGTCTCCATGTTGAAGCCCATCTCGGCCATGAGTTGCCGTACCCATACAACTTGACGGGAGCAATCGCTGAGAGCCAT